>QNGE01003423.1:12526-45595 GCA_008508345.1 Paragonimus westermani | reverse complement strand
ATGATGATGATGATCTGACACGAAGCAACAACGTTGGGTGGTCTCATGGTTTTGTTTTAGTTTGCGCGTAAGCTCTGCACAAGCATGATCATTTTAGGACGTACGGGATGCACACCGATGACGATGGAGACGGCACCGGTTTTCTGACCAAAACAGACTAGATAATTGCTGTCTGTTTGGCGTAGTGTATGTTTAAAAGCATTCAGACAGGGCCATAGAAATGCACTGGTTGGGCCAACAAACTCACAATATCATACCTCATTCGATGAAGAACCCACAGTTGAGGAAACTCAAGCCGGAGTCACCGTGGGCTATCCAAGTCATGATTGGCTTACTGAGTCTGCTCGGGAGTTGTCTACAGGCTTGGTTACCGCGCAACATTCTGCACTGCCAGTTGGTAAAAATTCACAGCCATGACAGCGTTTTACAATCGTTTGTGTGTGTATTCTCGCAATATTACTGATTTTTCTATAACGTATAAGGTGTAAGTGTTGACTTTAAGTCCACCGCTTCATTGGCCACTCATGGCCAATGACATTCCCAACCCTAATACCCATGGACACGACTCTAAACTGGATATGTGACTAATCAGCTTCGTTATGCCAACGTAATAATCACTGCGATCGGGGTTCCTTCCTTGTTCACAAGACTCAAACGATAGTGATGTGGTTGAATTCTCCAAGGTTGTAGCAGTTAGAGGGCAAAATGTTCGAGTACAGGTTTCTTCAAGCGTCCCTTCCCAAATTTGCGTGCTTTCTGAAAACCTTCAACCACTCGACCCCTTCCTGCCTCAACAATCGTTTGTAGTTAACGCAGACTTTACCCATACATAGCCTGATAGTCTGACGGCTTTCCGCGAGCAACCTACTTTTTCTTGTAAGCGCTGTCTTCTGTGGATTCTCACGTCTGCCGCCTAATCTGATCATATCTTGAGTATGTCGACTTATTCTTACCCATATCACCGTCGTTTGTTTGCAAGATGTAAGTACGTGTTCCGTGTCTGAGTTTAGATCGTTTTTTAGTGGTCAAACCTCTTCCGTTTCTTGGGGTTTGTTCTCTTCATAGTTCTATGGTAGTTGAGTATCGGTGTGTTGTTGTTCTTATAAAGTGGTGCTCTGTCAGTGCTTAGCCATCACTGCCCATTAGCCAACCCAAACAGTGACGATAGAATACGTAGTTTATTGGATAACTTGAGGCGTGGTGTATTGACAGGCAACGAGCTTTTCACCATTACGGTCAACGAAAGTAATCGACTACTCACTCGTTTCGTGCCTTCTCATCGATCGCAGAGCTTACAGACAAGCGGGCTTTTTAGGTTAAGCAGGTCGGGGTTAAACCAGTTTGATTGGAACACAGCTGCGTTCCTCAAGTCACACCACGGTAAACTCAACGTCACTGTTAGCCATTCTTGCACGCAAGCCTTTGCGCGACCACAGTCAATAATGACCGTTTCTTTGAACTTTCGCTGGTGCGGTTTTCAGGACACGCCAAAACATTGGGTCAGTTCTCAGGATCAATATGATGACCGGTTAATGACCGTTATTCGTCAGTTGATCATTTATTAGGTCCATGCTAGGGTTCCTGTAGTCTGTACTCTTACCGCATTGTTGATTTAGTCACCTGTTTCGGAAAATGCTCCAAGACATCTATCGATGCACCCAGTATAACTCCTCAGTTGTGTGCGAGTTTATGGATTCAATGAGTTGCACATCGTCTAGATACTAACATCTTTACTGGATTATTGGATAGATGGCGGTCAGGGAGTCTCCTAGCTTTGCAAGCCCTCTTTAAAACGGCATTGATTTTTTCGGACGTCACTGTCCTTGGCTGATTGCCCTTGAGTGGAATTTCCGTCTGAAATCGCGTCTTGTGCACACTGGTGTATAGTACCATATCAGGTATTTATCTGGATAGAACTTAGACTAATGTTTTGAACGCGGGCCTGAAGGAACAGTGTAGACCGTTGAGCGCATGTGCTACCTAAAAACGAACTGTCAAACAAACTAATCAATTTATGTGCCCCCCCCTGATGAGTCGAACACTACTGATTTGCCTGACCGGTGATTAGGGAACACAACGAAATCTGACGAATGCAGTGCAGATGTTCACAGGCTAACGAGGCTCGTGTGGAGCGTCGAAACTATCGACTGGGTAATCATCGCCTACCTACGTGTGTACGCCCTGGCCGGTTCTCCTGACTGTTTGAGCACCACCATAGGTTTTTCGACCGATAAACCGCTAGAAAGACTGGTCGTCCCTGCGGGATCAACTTTATTATATAATTTTGAAGTAAACTTGTGTATTTGTGTTCACAGTAAAGGCATGTACCTTGTGAAACTTGTTGAATGTCAGTTTAAACAAAAGTGCGAAGTCCGCCGTGTCATTCAGTGGTGTGGTATAAGCAAATAAATTTGCTTACCTGCACTATTAGTGGGTTCTAGACGTGATTGGCTCGACGAACAGTATTTCCAGAGGTTCTCTTCATTGGTGTCCGAATCTTTTTGTTTAAAATTGACCAATAATCGTGGACGGACCTAGTCGTATTGGTGTCTATGGTGTGTGCAGTTTTGTTAACCAACCCAGTAATTCATAACGGCCGTAAACCTAGCCGAAAAAACAGCGCTTCCGACCGTCGCTCACCGCGAGAGTGACGCGGAACAAACCATAAAAACTTCCCAAAAAGGTTCAAAGTGAAAATGTAAGTGCTGTGACTGTAACCTCAGACGGCGTTCTTAATCAACGATTTGAGTGATCACGGAGACCCTAACCGACTGTCACGTTTGCCGTTTAATAGAATGATAAAACGGTCTATTGCAGCAAAAACATAAGCAAGTACAGCGCAGTCAGTGCAACATAAGGCAGTACGCAATATGTGAACAGGAATCGCGTGTACGATTAGTTCTCAATCGATAAGATGGCCAACCCATTTGGTTACTGATCGCACGATAGGCACGTACCCAGCGCGTGTGGAAAAGTTGACGCATCACGTGTACACATCATCTCTTCCTCTGGCAGTTGGGGCTTTCCAGCTTGAAAACGTTTTACCGGGTGGCGCTGTGATCGGCGCGTAGGTAAGTCGGCAGGGATGTCAGCTCGGCCGTGGTTGCGTTATGTGACTCGGGAGGTAGAGATATCAGAGACGACGTTTACTAAGCTTGATGTCCGTGGGCACTCATGATCTAGACAGCGTCGCACCATTCGCCTGTCTTCCATGGGAGCCTGTATGATTTATCCGTTAGCATCTGTGACGGTAGCGGGTTGTCATGTATTTTCAGTGGTTAAACACATAAGGACGGGTCAGAATCAAACATACGTTTGTCTGTCGTATGCAGTTCGAAACGGTCTTTTATTAGTTCCTGTTTAGCGACTACCTTTGATCGGGGTCCTTCGTGGAGTAAGTCCAACCGAATACGGGGACGCCGACCGAAAATGAGTTCGGCGGAACTGCTGGTAGTGGTTTCGCTAACGAGATTCCGATAAGCAAATGGAGCGCGATCTAGACGCACGCGCAGAAGGGCATTAAGTTGCTACCTTAATATGTTTACTGTCTGCACAGTACGCTCAACCAGGCCGTTCGAAGCGAGATGATAAGGTGCTACCGTAACGTGCTTAATTCTATGCGAATCAATGAAGTCCACAAGTTCCGTGCTTACAAACAGCCGTTATCGCTAACAATAGTTCCCGGCAAAACACTTGTTGCGAAAGTTGTGCGTAATTTGATTGTTGTACTAGTCGTTGTCTTTGGTATAATATGAGCATCAATCCATTTGGAATAGGAATCCAGGATGAATAAAATCATCTGACCTTCAAACGGACGGGAAAAGTTCAAGTGGCTTCGATTCCATGGTGCTTCTGACCACCTCCAAGGGTGCAGCAGTACTTTGGGGACTGTATTTCGGTATTCTTGGGATAATCCACATGAAAACCATTGACACAATGTCACCATTCAATGTGGGTCATCACACGCAAGAACGGGATAACGATTTCAGTTTTACGATTCCTGGGTGAGCATCACGGAGTTCACCAAGGATGGATGCTTGCAATCCCTTAGGAATCATCAAACGTGCTCCTCAAAGCGGATATCTATTTTGAATACCCAATTCGGTCATTCTCGATTGGAAAGGTACATGTGCGCCAAATGTCCGTTCTAGCCATCATACCTGCACATACCGTTTGACTAAGGATAGTACGGTGTCCGTCTGTTTCTCGTATATCCGTCGAGGTAATAGGAGGATGGTTGAAGTGTTGATTAAGATGTCCAAGTTCTTCTCGGATGGATTCTGTGGACGGTGTATCTGGTAATGGCAACCTACTCAGGGCATCAACAGCGCTAGTGAATCGTCTGGGGGGTGTATTGAATTTTATAGTTGTAAGCAGGTAGAATGAGAGGCCAACGAATCATCCGCGGAAGGCCATTTGTTGTATCGCTTTTTCCCCACCCAATAACGAAATGAGGAGCTGGTCCGTAAAAATTATGAACCGTCGTCCGAGAAGGTATTGATGAGACCGTTTTACACCAAATATGATAGCCAAGGCTTTCCGATCAAGCTGTGAGTAATTCCTCTCTGTCGTGCTCAGTGTTCGGGATCAGTGGGAAATTGGACTTTGCGACCCATCTGGAAGCCTGTGTAATAGCCCAGTACCTAGACCGTATGGAGAATCACCGTAAAAAAATTACGATTGGTTTTTCTGGATCATGATGTATTAAAACGCCTGGCGAAATAAGGGTCGGTTCAGTTATGACGATGGTCACGAAATGTGTAAAACTAGACTAGTCTGAGTAAAGTGGGTCGGTCATGTGTCCGCGTGATGCATCAGAGACTTTTCCACATGCGCTGGGTGCGTGTCTATCGCCCGAGTGGTAGGCATTTGGGTTGGCCATCTTTTCGAATGTGAGAAATAATCGTACACACATTTCTTGTTCACACATTGCATACTGGACTGACTGCGCTGTAACTGCTTATGTTGTCATTGTTGTTGCAATAAACTGTTTTATTAGGCGGCAAACGCAGCAATTTGGCGACAGACCTAAATCACTTGGATTATGGTGAATTTTCTCAGTGTACCTTACCCATTTTTCAGAAGAGCCTACTGTTGAACAATGGAAAACTACTTTTGCAAATTATGTTCACCTGTTTACTGTGCATGGTAAAAACCAGAGAAATCAAATTACTCCGTCATTACCCCGATCAGGAAGGAAAATGGCACTTTGACAACTTACGGTTACACACCAAACAAAACTTATCATCCGTATCGGAATCACTAGATAGTATGTGGGGAGGACGACATGTTCACATGCTACAAATTCTAAACAATACGACAACGCGCTGATGAATGGCTTTATCTCTCGGCTCTCCCAGGCTGTGCTTACGGACAGATCCCACAGCAGGTTGTCGAACAAACAGTACTTAGTCAAAGACTTGTTGCGGGTGTGTGTGACGAAAGTGTGCGTGAGCGATTGTTGTCCGAAGATGAGCGACTTTTAATTTGGGAGAAAGCTTGTGGTATCATGCGCCACCGTGCTAAAGTGATCAAAGAACTCGCAGAACCATATGACACGTCAAACATCGTGAGGAGTTTTGTTGCTATCGTTGTGGTGAAACCGACTGGCTCTCCACACTCGAATTCGATTCTATCAGAAGAAAGGTCATATTCAGGCAGTGTGCCTTTTCCAAACGTATTGCTTAGAAGTTGTTCACTTGTAGGTCAATTAATCTGATCAACGAAGACTTGGATATCCGGTGGATTAGCAATACAACAACCAATCATAATCTTGGAACAACGTCAGACACCGTTTACTGTCTCCCTAAATGTCAACACGCAACAAGATGCATTCGAGCTCGATACTGGATCGGCTGTTACACTGCTGCGATCGGATGCCTTTCGAAGATGGACACGCCAAAAATCCATTCGCGATCTTATACTGGTCAAAGGTATAGGTTGTCGGTACTTTCTTTGTTCGTGTGTCCCTGATATTCTGTTGAGTGTTAATGCGATTGAGGCTCAGTTACGACTAACTCCAATTTTGAATATACATGCGAACTTGCACGATCAGACGAAATTTGGAAAGCTGCGAAATTACGCCGCACATTTGCGACTTACACCGAAAACAGTACCAAATTTCCATAAGGCCCGGCCACTGCTGTGCCTTTCGTGGTAAATTCGAAAATGAACTATGCTGGTTACAGAAAGAAGGTACAATTAGACCCATCCAGTATTCAGATTGCGCAACGCCTATCGTATCCGTATCAAAACCCGACAGTATAGTAAGAATATATGGTGACTGTAAAATAACTGTGAACCGTGTACTACAGGTAGATCGTTATCCCTTATCAAAAGTTGAGGACATATACGCATCATTATCTGGGGGTGAACTTCTTACGAAATTGAGTTAGAGTTGTGAATACCAGCAGATTGAATTAGATGAAGATTGGCGTCCTTACACTACGATCAACACATGTAGAATGGTTTCGTTGCACCCGCCTCCCGTTAGGACCTAACTCTGCATCCGCTATTTTCCGACGTGCCGTTGACTCTCTTATTAAGGATACACCTAGTACGCGTGCATATCCTGAGGACATTCTGATCATTAGACAATACTGAACAGCATCTGCAGACTTCCAGATGCAGGTCTTGCAATGTGAAGAGGAAAGTGTGAGTTCCTGGTTCCCAGTGTGCAATACCTCGGATTTAAGTAGTCAAAGGTTTACGACCACCGTCACCTAAAAACATGAGCGAGCTTCAGTTGTTTTCAGGAACAGTAACAGTTTTGCTGATCCATACCTTGCACAGTGAAGCATCTTTACCCTCTTCATCAGCTCCTTAGGAAGGGCGGAAGTTGACAATTGACCCGGATTCACGAAGCTGCTTTCTACACAATTGAACAGCCGGGTAGTCAACCGCGGTAATGACTAACTGATGACAGTCCCGATAAATAGTGTCCAGCTGTGGAAGTGCTCGGCTGACGTGTGCAGCACGTGGTACAACAGTCTCACCGTGCAACTTAATTAGTTGGCCGCGTAACTGAATGGTTCCAAAGTGTTCACAGGCGAACGACCGCATTGCTTGTACGATCTTCCCATTCAATGTAGCTTAACTGGCGGAAACAGTGGTGGTCAGTCCCATCGAGTTCCTGGACATCTTTGTCATAAACAGGGTGCGCTTCTCAATCATGAGTCAAAACAGGACGTACACACGCAGTACATACCCTTCTCCTCAACGGAGACCGGACTTCTCGACGTCACGGATGGCGCAGGTTGGCAATGTTTGCCTTTTACTGTTCTCGCTGATATCAACAACATTACAACGTGATATAGTAGTGTTGCCCATGTGCAATAAAGAAGACGGGGGCGGAAATGCCGTAATCCTCTTGAAGCACCACTTTGAATAGGCGGCACGTATTCCCTGCGGACTAGCCCGATCATACACCTTGTTTACGATGGTCTGCAATGGGCTAAGAATGACAAGGTCATCCGCATGGTCCATGTCGGTCAATCCAGTGCCCGAAAGAATCTCAACGTCAGGCCCATTGGGTTTATGAAACGTACCTTCAAGAATGTTGCCCGTGACAAAATTAAACGAGAATGCATGGTCTGGGCACTCTTGGCGAGCACCACTAAAGGTGGTGAACATTCAAAATGGTTGTGAATAAACTCTCATCCTGTTTACAAAGTGAGTTTGCGTTGATCAAAGTCATCCTTTAGGCCAAAAAAGACCGCTGATCTTCGGTTGTATGTATGAGTACTGAAGCCCCAAGATCCGTTATGGAGTAAACCTACAGTCATTGCATCCTCAACCGGATCGGAATCTTGCCTATTCTTCATGTATCTGGCATTCCATTGGTCTGGTGTGCTGACGTAAGCCAATACCAGTGAGTGACTTGCATGCAGTAGACATCAGCGCTGTCTGTTTCGGGCTCCTTTTTTGGAAACGGGAATAATGGTTGATAACCACCACTCATGAGTACCTGTTCCGTTTTTGAAACCATCTGAAGGAGTTTTGCCACTTCTGATATCAATCTGTCTTCACTATCTTCGAAAAGAGAAAGGGGAAGGAAACCTAGTCCAGAGGCTCCTTTAATCTCCAATGTTTTAAGCTACGTCTGCTTCCACCGGAAGGCCATCTGCAACGGAACAACTGACCACTTGGGTCATGTCGTTTATATGGTCCGGTTGGGACCAGCTAATCTGTTCTTTGAGATGTTCAGCCCACCTGTCAACTCTGCATGATCGGCTGACAACCCATACACCTGCGGTGTGTGTTGATTAATTGGTCTGCTGTCATCTATAAAAGCACAGATTGAGAGACCTTGTTTTTACTGGCACGGGTGCCTCTTATTCAGTTAGACAATGTTAATTTGGATGTAGGATATAAATTTCATAATATCAGCCAATATGTTCTGTCTATTCGCGAATACTTGCTTCTGCTCATGGCATCCACACTCGATCCGTTATCGATTTGTAATAGTTCATTCATTTTATAAAAAAACCGCACGCAGAAGCATATTAAAGATCTATCGCTAACAGGACTACTAATGTATGATGGGTTACTAAATGTGATGTAGCTTGACACAAACGGTAAACGATTGTGTCCACGTTTGTAAGTGCACAGTTTTCAAGACAGAACACTAAACTATGTAGCCGCACTGTCTCCCAGCGATAAAATGTTCGCCTTGCGCACAGCTGCTGAACGGTTGCATCGATGGTGAATCAACCAGTTGCAACAGATTGAGGGACCAACAGTATATTTAGCCCAGTACTATTATGATATTTGTCACGTGAGCTGGTGATCACAATGATCATTTGTTTTGTGTCGATCGATAACTTTGGTTCATGCTGTGGTAACTTTTTATCGGTTCAATGTAGACAGATCTATTAGTCATCATCAGTAGTTTGTTTAACACATTGTTGTCGAAGTGTCGTTAAATTTCCTGGGCTACCTCCTGCCCAAACAGCAAGGGGGATTCCCACGTTGAGAATCGTCTTCGTGAAGAGTGTGCGCCAAATTCTGACATGATCACTCACATTGTGTCCTGATATAAATAAACATTATCTAGCATAAGCCGTTTAGCGAATCGGATTCGTATTTCTAGTGACGGTTGTTACTCTTCGATAGCGGTTTACTAGCTCACACACACGGATAGGTTCACTCATACCAGACAGGCCGTTAAGTAGACGTCTGACCAACTGCAACCTCCAGATTGGTGTTTTTAAGAAGACCGGTATCATTTTCCGGTAAAAGTGTCAAGTCTAGTACCCACCCCAGCTGTCCCCTAGTATCCCTCCCTGAACCAAAGGCTTTGGTTGAGGGGCCCTCACCATTCTGTCTTAGTCTGGAGATCCTGGTATTATCTCAGCCCACATGTAACCACGATACTGAACGTCTAGCCCATTGCCTTAGGATTCACCAAGAGGCTGAGTGTATAGCAACGTGAACCTTTCTGTAACCTCGTTTATACATCTCCTGACTTTGTTGCTATTTCAACCATTGTGGTCCACTTTCCACTACTGCTTCATTTTGTACAATAACCAGAGTTTTACCTATCGAGGTATAGTAAGCCAATTTTTGACCCGAAATACCTGACCGGACACTCAGAAGTACGTCCGGTGAGCTGTGTCACTCAATTTTCAAACTGTTATGATTCAGATATCACAGGGAAACGCGTGTTGAAACTTAATGCATGCAGTAATTGTCAAAGATATTCTGGGTTGTGTTCAACGCCTACTTTTTACTCGTAATCATCTATACCACTAACTTAAGCAAACGATCGACTTTTTCCATCGGCTGTTCTCTTGGCGGTTTTGGATGTCGTGCAACTGAACAATTCTCTGGGACAGTGTAAGTTCTGCATGCCGTGGTTAGTATCGCGGACAAGGTCAGGTATGTCGTTCTTGATAGATTTAACCGCTGATTCAATCTCTCTAGTCTTAGATGCTGTGGATAACACCGTCTAATCAACAATTACATTTAGGGTTTGTCATAAACACTAAAATTGACCGCAATTGAACATTATTCCATAACACTGTCGTGTGTGGTGTTCTACGCAATGCCGGATGTTTCACACTTTCATTGACTTTCTTCAACGAAACTTGGCTATGGAGTTGATTCAAGAATGTTTACGTCTTTTGTTGTTGCGTCCTTCGAACCGTCGCGTTTCGCCAAAACTGGGGCATACGAAGATATTGTCAGCTTTATTGACTGTTGAAGATCACTCAAAGGGTTTCACTGTGGCATCTTATACGTAAAGAAATGAAACAAATAAACGAAACTCCGCACTTTCTCATGGTTCTTAACAATGATGCTTGTACACTGTTTACATATCAGACGTTTCCTGATTCCTCTGTTATACATCCGTGCGCTATTTTTTAAAGCGTCCGTTACTTATTTGTTTTACCAGTCTACGTTGAAACCGCTGACGGAGCCTAATTCAATAAATTAATGAGGAAAGCAACTTAACGTGCTAATAATTTTATACTTGAACATCAAGCTGCAGGACGTAATTTTGGTGGTCAACTAAAAATTCGACTAAGCGGTATATCCATTACAAGAGTCAACATATCTGGGTTTTTATCAAACGTTACTGCCAATTACTTAACGGTCTTTTTGATTTGCTAAAGTCCTCTGTGAATGGTAAAGCAAGACAGAAACAAAGTGCCCCATATGATTCTAAAGGTATTGCAAACCAACAGCAACGGTTTCAAGAGAAACATTACCAAAAATGTGCGTCGTTTGAACATGTACATTCTAAGCAAAACCCTGTTCAATATTTCAATGAGGAATCTTTGCAATCAGGATCATTTCGACTGATGTGTCGATTTTGCGCTTCCGAATCCCACAGATATGGTCAGTTAGATCATAAAAAACAACTGCCCACCGTAAATTCAACATGTGCTGAGATTGTGCTATTTCGAAAAGACATGATCAACCATCTGAGTTTCATTGTGAATGCGGTTAATCCGACTGTTTTTCCCCGCTATTTCTTTTGTCGTTAGGTGTGATCCTAGAGAGTTACCGTCCAATCTTTTGTTACGACCGGCTGTCTTAAGAAGTCCAAATCTTCTGCTCCCTTCTTAGTCCACTGATACTTCTGCAGAAACCACTACTAGGTATGCTTCATCCGTTCTGGTTCACTTCACTGTGAACTCTGTGAGTTGATTCTCTGGTGTCCTAACGATTCAGGTGGCACCAGTACAAGACCTGCCGACCTCGAGATTACGTGTTCATTTGTTATTCTAAAAAGAGATAATCTCTCCCCTTGTGTTGCGTGAATTGGTTAATAAAGGTGTGTTGACTCCTCTAATGATCTCTATAGGTTAGGCCCATGGACACTCAAACTTGATGATATAGTATCGATAACTTTTGACGATTATTATAACTCTGAGGAAGCATCTTTTAAGAAGGCGTATTATTGTCTTGTAACTCCAAAAGTGGATTCTATGAAAGTTACAAAGGCGACGGTATGATGGTTTCATTCGAACTACGGTAGATGTAGTGCTTACAGGTGAACATCACCTAGAGTATTGTCGCTATTCTACTGCATATAGAATTATGCTGTACACGATTTTGGATCGATTACGATTTCTTTGGTGCACGTGAATGTGTTGTCACCATCACTTGTTTAAGAATATTTTATTTGACAAACTCAACATTACTACTTAAGGATGCGGGGGCATATGCCCTACGTCATGAGCCGATTAGCGGAAGTGCGCACGGCAAATTCGAGACGTCCGTGTTTTGTGGACACAACCGACAATCCGCTCGGTAGACAAATTTCCTGTCTGCACCGGCAGGATGGTGTACAACCGATTAGGCGCTGAGCCGTCAGACGGACTGAGCGTTGATTAAACTGGGGGGCTTATGGTGACCAGTTTCCTTCAGTATAACATCTGACTGCATGACTGTTTTGCTTCCTGGACCGATGGTTGCCTCAGGCCAACTGAACTCAACAACGTGAACAAGTCTGTGTAGGTGCAAATCACCACTTCAATTATACTCGACTAAATGGGTCATGCTGTTCCTCTATTACATTACAACTGGATTCGGAATGAAAATAAACCAGATCGATACGTTAGTCCGCATTCCAACACGCTGGAAGCATTTGCACTAACAACATGGAGCCAATCGTACCTTCCACGTCAATCATGATAGCCACTCCTTCCGCATCAAGCTATGCCTTTATTACCAGTAAGAAAAATACTGTCCTCATTTTGACATCTATCATCATATATACAAACTTTTACCTCAAGGTTGGTTCCACAAAGCCATGACTGTATTTCAACAAGTCTACAGCTACAAGCCAAACAGTTCTCCTTCACATCTGTATGGATGTCGAGCATCCCAGTGCTGGTTGAAAATATTAAGTTTTATCTAATTGGGCATTCTCAGTCCATCGCTTCCACTCTTTTGTAATAGTGAGATAAAATGATATATTGTCCTCTCTAGGGATTGTTTGTCATTACTCTTTGTATACAATTCCAACATGAACAAATCAGAAGCCAACGGTTTTAAAAATAAGAATGTCATACTTACAAATTAGTTGGAAGAGAGAAAAGTACTTGATTCCAGCCTCTTCTGGAGTCAACGGCGATAAGCAGTACACAAACGAAACGAATAAACAAAAATGCATAAAGGTCACCTGACTGTAACTTTTGAAGAACTTGACTGCCTTTCTAGGAGTAGGTCCTAATCGGTTCAATTAAGTAATCCTGTCAACACCCCTAAACAATATTAATGAAGCAAACAGCTGAACCAAACTTGTGTTTAAGGCATTGCACACTTGTGTGGAATGGTGCCGAAATTGTATCAACGCCTCCTAAAACAAGCGAACTAGTAATATGCTAGCAACATATGCAAAACACATGCAACACAGAAAAGTATTGATTATAACCATGTTTCTTGAAAAAATTACATTTTCTTGGACCGTCAGGATTTTCGTATGCGTTTTACCCGAAAGCTGCTGTAATCTTTTCTCTGACACCTTACCCAGATGAATTCCACACTTCTAAATGTTCAACAGGAGTTGCGATAGTCCTTTTTCCGGTTTAACATGTGCGTATTTTGCATCAAGGCATCTTTCATCTCTGTTGGGTTGCTCGTGAAATGACTGCCGAGTTTCAAATTAAACACCGCCTACGCTTAATCGCAGTTTTCGCATTCAGATAAGCCTTTCGGCTAGTCCACTTCGAAAGGAAACACTAAACTCTAGTTTCGCGCCTATCAGAACAGATCAATAGTGCACATCCTTGTCCGAATCAGAGTTTGCACTCTGGCCATCTTGTGAGACCAGCGTGTTAACCACAACGCCAGCAACCTCACAATAGGCATGACCAAATAGTCAAATTCAAACGCTCAACAACGACTTTGTGTGAATAGTGCCCAGCTTGCCCAATCATTTCGAAAAGAGAATGGGCAGAATCACTCTACCGTATCCAGTCGTTAACCCTGTGATGAGAACTTTTCAGGGTCAGGGTGTAAACTCCGATCCGGACGAGGATATGCATCACCGAAGAGCTCTAATAAGAGCGAAACTCGAGTCTAGTGCTTCCTTTCAAAGTGGGCTGGCCGAAAAGCTCATCCGAATGCGAAGTCTGCGATTAAGCATAAGAGGTCTTCAGTTTGAAATAACCCAAGTCCCCGAACACCTACTGCTGACTGCTCAGTATACATCTCGGTTCTCTGACGTATGAAATTTTGACTTGGAAACAGATTCCTAATTTTTACGTTGAACGACCGGTATTGTAACATAATTGGGGTTGAAGTTACCAACCTTCACAAAATTATGTAAAGCTGAGCAGAACTGCCCTTCCTGCTTACTCTCCAAACTCGTCTTCAGCTGGGTGCTTTTCAATACAGACAAATCGGTGAATTCAAAACGACGTATCGTTATCAGGGTTCACTGACACTTTGTGCGTTCTCAGCAGTCTCCCAGTGTGCAGAATAACCGGAAGACAGTCATCCGCTTTTCCACTGTCTTACGGAGGTCAATTTTGTGCAGTTGTGAAAACGCCGGGTGCAATTTTGGATACGTCTTCTAATAGGTTAACAAACGGTGACATTGAAACAAATGCGACGCGAAGTAACTACAAGGCCAATACATACCATCGGCGTTTAAACGCTTTAACCTTACCTCACGACCATTTTATTTCGTCCTGTGGTTCCGTTACTGACGCATACCATGTGATAGAAGCTGACTGTATTTTCCCCACTGTGGTGTCGTCGGGCAGGAAAGATTCTCGGCTCTTAACGCAAAGGGTTACCGGTTCCGTTCTCATTTCAGACCACATCTGATTGGTCTATCTAACCAAACGTTATCATTTGTGGATTGTTGACATTTAGGTGAACATTATGACATTATGATAAATGGCTAAATCGCAGGCACGACTATTCCAACACATAGTGGACTATATCACCGCGGTAGTGGGATATGTTCGAAAGCTCACAGCCAGTGGATTGCGGACAACACGAACGACCGGACGAGCAATCGCTCAACGAAATCGAACCAACGGACGAGAAATTGCAAGCGCAAAACCCACGAGAGAAAGCGCCACCCACACACAAGCCAGACAGAAGTAAACATGACGTGTGAGTGGAAACCGCCGCTGTGTTGTAGACTGGAACTCCGGTGGTTAAATGTGTTTCTGCGCGCGGTGTGGGAACGTGCGAGTTGCGCAACGAAGATCGTGCCTTATTGAACGACTTTCTGCTTCAATATTACAATAACCGTTTCTATCCCTTGCTTTAGTAGCCACCACAACCTAGTAACCCGGGGTGGCATGTGTTATCCACACTGACAGGTTGTGAGCAAGTTGCACCTCAATTACAGAAAGTAATTTAAGTTTGAAAGCTCCCAATAGCTGACCTACGGAAAGAAAAGCGGTATTTAACTTTCCAGCAACTGGAGCAGTTACTGGCTTGGAGAGGATGTTCTTCCAAATGTACACTCGAGTTAGTAATACTGGACAGGATGCTGGCTCCCACTTCCAGCATGAACACATTTTAAGCACACCTTCTCCCTTCACGTGCATACCGGAAACTTTAGTTCCTAACAAGGTTGTACCCATCTCCTTAGATCAGCGATCAGCTGGCCGCTAAAAGCGTTTGAATGTGGAATCGGATCGACGCTCGGTGATGTTTCTACATTCGGTCAAGTTTTCTAGAAACCGAACCACTTAATGAGCAGGTCATGAGCTTTTCTGAGTGATATCCATAGGTTACGTTTTACATCTAGACTCACCTCGCTTTTTGCCTAATGTAAGACTGTTGCGTGACAAACAGCATCAAACAATGGACTATTTTGCCTCACTTTTGCCCCCACGAAATAAATGTTATTCCAGTAGAATAAACTGGTTTATTGCCTCGTTATTTAAAGATTCATTTGTTGATTATGAAATAACACGAGTCGCGCGCACCTGATGATGTCACCTCCCTGGCAAAACGAAGGTCGCTGACTACTGCTGCAGATCGTAGCTTTTATGTTGAAAGACTTGAATATTTGGAGCTCCAAGCATCAATCACCCATCAGTTACCCATGAAGTATTTAGTGAGCATCACTACCAGAAAATTACACCAAAATCGATAGAGTTTTCAGCGACCGATGAACAGCACACCCTTTCAAAAAATGTGAACCAGTAGTGATAGAGTAAGCTTTTTTGTGAGGAATTTCCAAGGATGGTTCATTTCACTGTTAAGAGGGAGCGGAAGGGATGTTTTACAAATTGTTAAAGTTGTCATAAGTTCATTTGGCACGTTTACTCGCTTCATGTTGGCTATTGGTTCGACTTCACCTCAGTTATAAAAAAACTCATCAAGTTTTGTGTTCTTTGGCTTTATATGTACAGACGAGACGATACACTATGCAAGTTGGAAATTGACCAAAGCTAAAAACACATGTGGCTTATCACCTACTTCGAACAATGAAACATGTAGACTATCCACATTTTACATACGTCAATTTCAGGTCAAAACATTTTCGATTGGAACATCAATGGTTATGTGCTTCTGTAATTCGCGCTAGGATAAACTAATTGTCATCACTAGTTATTCTCATACTGGAAGGATTAGGCTGTCGAGACTAACAGTGGTTACTTCGATTAACTGCTGGAAATGTGGAATTTCATTACGCGTTAAACTATTGCACTAAACTTCAGACGCAGCGCCGTTCACGAACGCGTGTTTGTGCTTGAAGGATTAAACAAACACCTGTGCTCCTACAACCTCCCTCATCGATTGGATCAACCAAACCGGGTTGTTCATTAAGCCACTACCTGTCACTGTGAGTAACATAGTCGCTTAAGCAGTTATGTGCGAAGATGCGTACGTAATATTCTTTGCGTTGGTTGAATATTGAACTTTTTACAGAAACAACAGGCATTACGATCATCGGTACTGTGTGGAAGCCCTAACTGTGCCTCTTAACTAAACTCTCTGGGGGGATTAGACTGCAATCATGTGTTTAGAAAACACTAACTCCGTGTCCAATTTATCAGAAAGATAGTCTTAAAAAGCGTGAAAAAAACTATTCGGACCCTGATCGATGTTACTACATGTGTTTGCAAAAACAGCTGACAGTCATGTTACCATTAGCGTGAAAAAAATTGGTCTTCTGACCTTTGATTTTTCAAACGAAGTTATTTTGATCTGATTTTCTGACTGACTTAAAAAGCCTGCTAGTTTGCAAACATTGTGATTGATGAAGATGTACGAAGTGGTTGATCCAGCTCATAACCGGTCTCCTTGGTTTATCAACTGAAGGTACCTGATGTATTAAGTCGGTTTGGGAAAAATCTACGTGGTCAAATTACTAATCTCCATGATAGGTCAAGGGAACATGGAGTTCTGGAAGGAACTGATTCAGGGTTAGAATGTATCGTACAGGTGATCATTGACACTGTTGGACCAAAGTGGGTAATTTGGTTTGTAATCTCCACTCATCAGGACTCAGGCCCGTGAAGTACAATGCTTTCGTTTAGGTTTTCCGTAACTTTATGGATGTACATTTTAAAGTATCCACTCGAACGGAGTAAATTATTGTTAGTACCATCTTCTCAGTCATCTTTAACTCAACGATTGATGAATACTGATCGTTTGTTCAATCACCATCTCTCATTCACCTTGTGTGTCACCTTCAGCAGCTCACCTGGCTTAGCAGCCATTTTGGCTCTAACCATTAACAGATTAACCGAGAAAGACCAGTGGCTTAGATACCAGCTCGTGAACAAAGTGAACCATCATCACTGTATATTGTGGGAGTGCTCACGTCATTACTAGACCGCACACTGTAGGCTCTTCACACACTTGCTCTATCAGCCAACGTCTCGAGCTGAAATCCTGATTCGTCGATCTCCCCCTCCATCTTTCCATTGATTACCAAGTGTTTAAACGTTGTTGAGATATATATAGTCGTATTGAGTCGTGAATTATCGAAAGGTATGCAGAAGGTCGGGTGAAAAATGATCACGAAGAAAATGACCGGTTTTCATCGTGTCGTATGAATGCTGCCTACAAGGTAGTAGGTAGCAACAGCAGATTGTCACATTTACACTGGGCGCATGCAGACGAAAATGCGCTGAGACCACTGACCACTTTAATGGCAAGTTACATGTCTGGTCCGCGCAGGCTGTGTATCGCAAGTCGCCCTTTTCAAGAGTGCGTTTTTACAAAAATCCACTGACCAGCAAATGCAACAACAATATACGATTGGCGGTATCCGTTTCCAGATTGGCCTGGCACACTGGCTAAATCCGAAACCAAAGGTACGGATGAATATATGTGCCAGTGATAGACTGTTGTCCTTGTCTTGCAGTATCGTTATTCGTATGTTGTACGATTGGTCATAGGCTTAGAATATTTCACCTGGACATCCGTTTGAAGCGGTGGCACTCTTCAACACAAAAGGACGCCTGAGCACAGTCATTATCATAGTTGACGTGCGGTTCGAATCGCACACTCCGCGTCTAGCGTAAACATGGAGAAATTAGACCAGAAGACGTGTGAGTAAAGGCTTTGGTGGTTCACATACTGCATTGCTGACTGTATCAATCTCATACTTGCTGAAGATGCACCGTCTGCATTCATTCATCAATTTACATCTGTCTGTGGTCTTAAGCCAAGGGAATTTGGTTGACATCGAGTTTCTTGAAATAACGGGTTAACAGTATGATTGGATGCTGCAGTGCGATCACGGGGTAAATGGAATCTTTTTGGATTCAATTTTAGCCGGCTTCCATTTGTGTCAGTATAAGGCCGATCAGGTACGCAGTAAATTGACTATCTCTGCTGAACGGCGGTTTCCCAGTGGTCTACCACCTGAACTAAAGGGCATCTGTTATATGTACTTTTGTGACAGTGACTGGGTTACTCAGTGTAGGTCCGTGAATTGATTGCTGGCTGCTTGAGGCGACAACAGGTGTAAATTCGTCCTAGTGGTTTACGTTTTCCACACTTCTCAAGGACTAGAGGGTTCGGCTGATGAAGGTCGCGCCAGAACAGAATGTTAAACACACACATACTGTGACCAGCAATTACTGTTGTCTGAAGCTTCTGTAAACACAAAGAGATAGACCTTTTCGAAAGGAATCACTGGCCATGAGTTCCGCTCTTACTAGAGCGTGTCCGTAGATCATATCCTTGCCTCTATCATGATTTGAACTTTCGGCAAGTCTTCATGAAACTACTGTGGCACTGAAGTGAGCTTGTGTACGACCGACTTAGCATGCGAGTTACGTTCAATTTATATCACTCCCAATCCCCTTTTCTGCAGTAGTAATCAAAACACCACACAGCACTTCTAACGGTTTTCGGAAGCTCAACTTAAAAATAAGTCATAGTCGTAGGGTCATTGGTTGAATTCAACAAGGCAGTTCCTGTCTTCTCTCGAAGCGATCGGATAATCTGAACATCATTCACAAGCAAAAGTGTCTGAACCGCTCCGTGCGAGGTGTACGTCGTGTCTGTTTTGTGCCCAGTGGAGTAGTGTTTCCTCACGTAAACAAAGACCGCAGTTCAAATTTCAGTAGTGGAAAGGCGATGCACCAGTTGCGAGCTTAACTAAGAACGTCATTTTTAACGGAATCAGAGGTAGTCTATCTGAACACAAAAGGTGTTATCGAAAGTAAGAAATGGTAAGCGAAAAAACGCTTAGTTGCAATCACTACAACGTTATCCTTAAAATTTTGAGTGAAGCGTAGGCAAATCGGATCTCGAAGGTCAGAACAAGTCTGGTCGGTTACTACGATACTGTTAACAACGTAATCAATTAAGTAAATGATACGGTAACCGTCACTTTTGCATGTTCACAGTAAATGGGCTTCGTAGGTTTGGGAAACTAAGTAACAAGGAACCCACGGTTAAGGCTAGTGCGCGAATGAGAAATCGACAAATCAGTGCCTCTTGATGGCACATGCGTAGGGACTAGATACACATGGACCAGGTGATAGAAAACGACACAGTTGAAGAAGAATGGGTGTGAACAACCTAACAGACATTCACATGGTAGTGTTTTGGGCCCTCGGATCAGTGCGCAAAACGAAGTGCACATCGTCTAGATTTGAGAAGTCACCATGAATGGCATAATGAACACTACTTGAACTGAGACGGTCAACAAGAGATTCGTGATAACCAGGAAAGTCCGCCAAGACAGAACTGAGGAAGAGATCGTTTGATCGGAATAAAAGACAAGGATTTGAAAGGTCAAGAGAATTTTTCATCCATGTGCGGGAATCTGTAGCAGGAGTATTCACTTTGCCTCAACCACATCCTATATTATTTACCAACACCAAATGTGCTGTTAGTAAAGAATATTTATAGTTAAAACCCATATTCTGTGGTATTAACTTCGTCTACATCCGTGTGGCGAATGTTCGTTGTCATTCCAGCTTTGTTCCAGTATTTCCTTCTGAATTTAACAGGAAACCGCTGTTTGGTCGGCCTAACTCATGGACTTGACGCTGAGCACAGGAGAGCAGTTATGAATGTTCATAACAGTACGGCAGTTTTCAGATTACAATCTGTATGAGACACCTTTGAAATTTTTCCGAACATGACAAGTCACACTGGTCTGAGTTCATATGCAGGTTAATCTTACAATCTGCTATTTCGAACTGATGGAACAGTGCAGCTGTTGGTTGCGCAGAAAAGAAGCTATGTATGATTTGATTGCATAAACCTATCCAAATGATGGGGGGGGCAAAACTATTCCTCAGGTACGATTTATTCAAAACTGCACGAAATCCTTACCGAGATGAGTCCACATCAAACGGTTGGAAAAAACGGCAAACCCTATCTTCCAAAACAGCCGGAAGGTCAAGAGAACCGACACATATAAGATGTGTTTTTGCTGACTTAATCCCGGGCCAGTGCTGATAGATGATAGAGGCAGATGGGAATTTCGATCTGTGTGATTACAAGAAAGTTAGATTAATGATCAACAGATTGACGATTATTTAGTTGGCCCACTTTGTCACGTTCGTCCGTTGCTTGAACAGCGCCCGCAGATCGATTTCGGAAAACATGTTAGCCTATGTGCCTCTCTTGATATCACGATTAATATATTTTAACCTATGAAATTGACAGCCCTTCGATTTTAATATGTTCCGGGGCAGAAAGCGATGAATTGTGGCTAAAGTGACGGAAAAACGAAGCGAAACAGTTTTACCTACCCAATTGTTTCTGCCAAAACTGTTCGATCGACCATTTCCACCAAACGATATTGGTCAAGCCAACAACATCAGTCGATCAATTGTCAGGCTGGTAGTAGTGTAGAGAGTACAAATTTACCCTGTCCACAATGTGTTGTACACGTGAACAGAATCAAATCAGGTTCACGATTAAGTGGGCGGACGTGTGTACTGAACACGTATAACAGTGAATTAATATCATCACCGTGATTCTTAGAAAAAGCAGACCATGTATCCAACGATCACAGTCAAGACGTTCATGCATAACAGATCCAGTATCTGTGTGCAACATATTAAGTTGGCTGAGACGAAATTTCTTCATTCTACTCTGTAATGTACATCGGATGTGGTATGGACAGAAACAAAAATGAAACAGTGCAGATTTTTAAAACAGAAACCCTTCGTTTCTGTTTGTTCGCTTCCGGACATATTGTCACTCTTGTCAGACTAAAAGAAATTAATCCCTTTAAGAGTGACAACTGCTATGTTGAATTACAAGTGGTTGTAACTTAATCTCGTCATGTACTTTCAAAAAGAAGGTTATTCTTTATGCTTATTAAGGACATTCTGAAATTGGATATGGTTCTGGTGGCCTTGACCGTTGCTGAAGATCCAACCTAATGTAGAGAACTGTGGTACCCGTCAAAGTTTTGGTGGCTATATTAAACCCACAAGTATCCTCGTACAGCTAAGGGAGCAGACCCAAAGACCATTAACAAATGGTAGCCAATATCACTGGGCTTTGCAACTAATGAATGTGTTATGTTAATGCCTGTTTTATTGGGACGAATTCTGTAAGATGCCACGATGCTCCACCAATTCGTTACGGACATTACCTATCATCCTGAGAGTTCCTATTACTGATCATCTTCTCAGGTAAGTTAATACGCCACATAAGTTGATCCCCTTATTTCCTTCGATGATTACTCACGAAGCGCTTCACTTATTTACAGGACTGCTTTCCTCAGTACAGCGAACGTGGCGAACGTTAAATTAGGGTTGGGAGAACCTTGTGTATAACATATCAAAGTAGAGGTACTGACTTTCAAACCTCCGTAAATACTCAAAAACAGAAAAAACAATCAATCCAAGGGATGAAATTATATGGCCGCCTCACCTATTATCCTCCAAGTTAGACAGCTCTCAACAAGCATTTTTGCTGCAAACGAGGAAGTGCTGATGACAGATGTGGGCTATTGTTTGTCTGGGTGATCTGTGTATGAAACAGTGAAGATTATTAGTAACAGAATTATACGGTTATATCAGCCTGCTGCGCTGACCCGACCTTAACTGGTCGAGTAAACTTCAGGTGCTTTGAGAACCGGATGTGCGTCAGCACTTATTCGGCAGTGTAGTTATCGAGCAGCTTTGTCAGTAGTCTGGGCATGAACTACTCAACAGGCGAACAGCGCACAACTTAGCATTTGTTCTGCCCAAAAGAATATTTACTGACTGACTTGAATGGGGAAAAATCATCGACCTTGATCCCAGACTCTCTGTGAATATCAACGCCACCCTCTAGAACAGCTGGCGCCTTTTCATTTACGGATGTAGGATTCAGCAAACTAAACGTCGGTAAAAAAAAACCATCTTGCTATAAGTACCAGGCTTACGGCATAAAAACGGGTACAGCGTGTCCAGAGCGACCTCTCTAGTAAAGCCGCCAGACAGACCAGGATGCTTCAGCTAGCTCCGTCAATAGTGCATATCCTTACCGCGGCCGGGACTAGAACTTCGGCCACAATTTCATGAGACAACTGTGTTGACCACTGCGTTGTTGACCTCACATTAAGCACGACGGAATCACCGTGTCTGAACGTGCAATCACTTTCATCGGTGAGTAACCATCAGGTTACCTGATGGTCTCGATAGCCGACACAGTTAGTGTCGGTTAGTACTTCCGACATTTGTGCACCACCGACGAGCTCTGTCAAGAATGAAACTCCATTTTAGTGCTATTCAAAGGATGCTGACTTGAAAGCCTATTTGAATGCGACGTCTGCGATCAAATATGATTGACGTTCAGCTTGAAATTAACCAAAACCTCGACCATTCGTCAGTAACCATTCAGTTCAGTCAAGTTATGACGCATTTTTCTTCGCATTTTGCTGTGACATGCGTGGTCAGCTAACCGGCCAATTCATGCTGTACGCCTGATTGGTTGAGTAAATCCCAACAAATCTGTCAAAGTAATCAACAACATAGCATCTCAATGGTGCCCACTTTATCATTTGTGAAAGTACCTGTTAACAAAAGATACGGAGAATTGACATTTTTTGAGTGAACGTACACCAAAGTTACAACACATATTGTAGCGAGAAGTTGTCCAGTAAAGCACAATCTTTATTGTCCACACCGCCAGTCCCATGCAACGCGCTCTCTCTCGTTTATGAGTCATAATTCCAACCCTCAACACCTCCCGGTTTCCGTTCACACGTCGTGTGCACTTCTGACCGGTTTACCTGTGTGATCGGCGCCTTCTATCGGGGGGTTTTCTGCCTGCCATTCCTCGTCTGTTTGTCCGATTTCGTTGCGCGATGGCTTGTCCGGCTGCTTGTGCTGCCCGTCATCCACCCAATGTTGACCTTAACCGTATTCCAACATCGTGTCGAGATGTTCCTCTAAATGTTGGAAAAACCACGCCTCCGATCTGTCCGTCTGTCGTATTTCGCCTGCCCTGCTTAGCCCGTTGGTCCGATCCAGTCGAGCGATGACTCATCCGGTCGCGCACGTTGTCCTTGATCCGATCGCGGCAGGCTTTTGAACGTACTCCCCCCCGCGTTGAGGTATTCGGCCGAGCGTTCGAAAACTCGCACCTCCGACCCGACAATCCACCACAATATGACCTCAGCAGAAGACAATTTGTCTTGCATATCTCGAAACCGATTTTAAACTGTCGCTGTTAACTCTGTTAGTCGAAACGTTAGTTTCTAACGACTTAGTAGAGTTGGACCTGTTATTATTTATACATCTGGTTCACTAAGCTAAGATGCTGTAGTACTGGAAATGGCTGTGGAAAATGTCCTGTAAAACGGTGTACAGACGGGTATTGCGATTCATAGAATAACACTGCATTTTTGGAGAAGGTCATTTTCTGAGGGTGGTGAAATTCACATTATTAGTGCAATAAAGCGAACTTCAATTGTACTGGAGTTTGTGCTCACACACGTCACTCGATACATCACCTGTGCGCACTGATGAACAGATGTGTTTAAGCACACTGTTCAGGTAGAACGAGGCTAGTAAACACTAACCGAAAAGCATACCACCACAAGTGTTACACATAGGCTACCAATGCTTGACTCAATTTCCATTTGAGCTGCATATGAGTGAAATCTCCGCGTCTTATGCATTTACATACAAATATATATCTACACAATACTCCATAAAATTTTAGGGTTTACGCATCTTATATTCCTACAGTTTTACGACCCAAGCAAGAAGAAAGATCCCTGTTAGAATTTATTTACCTATACACTAGCAGCAGGCAAACGGAAAACGCCATTTAGCCACAATAAAAAAATGACGGTATTACCGAGGTTGGGCCGTAATACACTCAGATGTGTAAGCATGAACGGACGCGGACGTGTAAATGATCGCTGTACCCGTTGTCTCTGTTAAGTAAGTGATTATATTTCTCTCTTCTTTCCCCCGTTTTTGGTGGCCTTGATTCAGCGTTCGGCCCACCAATTAATGATTTCAATCCCCACGGCTTTGCCACAAATAAAGTGCAACTGAGTTGTCCAGTTAGCGAGAGCACGCCTTCACGTTGTGTTCCCCATCTTTGAGAGGTACCCGTGATCCAGACTTTTGGCGGAATGCGGTGTAGGTCAATGAAGTATTCCCACTTTAAAGTGTCCAACTGCATGCCTCACATTGAAAATACCATGTATACGGGAAGTCTGTCCCGGCGCCAAAATCCGGAAGTCAGAGCAAAGAGTTTACCGAACGGACACTCCCACTAACCGAGTCAGATGAGCGAACGGACACAACAAACCGCCAAAACCACAGCCAAATTGGAGGGCCAAGAGTAGGGTGGAGGTGTACGCGCACTCCCAGTGAAGCGGATCAGCACCACTGACCCAACGCTTCGACCATCACGAGCCACGATCGATAACACCTGGCTGCTCACACACGTCCCTCTAATAGTTTCAGTGCTCAAAAGGCAATACTGGACCGGGAATCAGCATGCGTCGATGAGTGCAAATGGAAAAAGTGAAAATAAGATGTTTGCCCCAACGGATTGTGCTATCACGATAGTCTATTCACTAAACGATAGGTAAAATAAAAGGCCACACTCACGAACGTAACAGATTCACAAACTACTAAATGACCGATCGAAAACTGACGATTTTTCCGCAGAATCTGAGGCGCTTCATGCTGCGCGTTTAGGTCTCTCGCTCCATTTTTGCACTTTGTCGTGATCTATATTATGGCCATTTTGTGAAACAATAGAGGTCGCTTAGCTCCTCTAAGTCTTCTGGCCTCGTTACTGAGCCGTGTCGTTCCACTTCCTGTCAACGTGTCTTAATGGGACACTTTATCCATGATGAAGGCAACTCGTCGCGTTGTCGAGATCGGCGTGGACAGCTCGATCAAAAATGTTGTCTAGATTGAGGTGCTTTGTTCTTTACAAACCCGCCTCATTCTGAAAAACGATGTATCCAGAACTCGAAGTCCGTTTAGTTTGGGTCGGTGCAAAACACTCGCATCATACAGGTTTCGGTTAGGTGATTACGAACTAGGATAACATGCTGGTACACCTGAGTACTGAGCGAATTGGGTGGGGCGAGGCAGGGTATGGGGCGTAACGCGCTCTTTACAATCATCGTGTTTGTTCGCAAACTGACTTCTCTAGGACTAGGGCTGTAAATGTAGATGCTTCTGACTTGATAGCGGTTTAGAATCGATACTTTTATTTTACCGAAAGGAAGTCGGACTTGTGAGCCCTGGGCTTACTGATTCGATTTGTGTGTGTGTGTCTGTTTGTCTCTCTGCCTATCTTCCTGACTGAATGACTGACTGACTCTGATCAAGTTCGGTTATGTTGGATCACACTCTTCTCGGTTCCGTTTGCCGGACAGCGATTGCGCACAATTTGGTCTGGACGAATTTACCATACTGGAACTAGGTCGCACTGCTGAAACGCGCCGATGTACGCTTATGGATACAGTTTTTCTGCTTATTGGGGAACATTTGTACATTCCGTACAGTGAGTATTCGGTCCTCATCGCAGATATTGGGCCTGGTTGGCGTGTGCGTGTGAATTATGACTAAATGCGTCGCGCACCAAATGTCTACTGTGTGTTGTTCTGTTATATAATAATTGTGCCCCATCTGCCTAAGAGTGGTTCAGCAATGCCATCAAATTGGAAGGAGCACGACATGAAGGAATTTTGAGGAATTTCTAAACAGTTGAGTTCGCTTGATATCTCCCTAGAGTGACTTCGTGGATTACAAAAGAGTCCTGACGCTAAGCATGCTCTCATGTCGCGTCCGCTGAAGGTTACTGCTTAGCTCGTAGGCGACTCTCAGAAACGTTAGAAGTTTCCTTACCGATGAGCTGCCAGTGATCATCTAGGCTGAGTGCAGTGGCGGAGTCATATTACTCAATTTCGCTAAGTTATGTCTTCATCCCTATGAAAGTTTCCTTGTGATAGGTCTTCAGATCCGTATTTTGGAGAAGTGTATTACCTTGTTTCGTGTAGACAGCTGGATAGAATTATCCCATGACCAATACAATCAGATGAAGTTGTGATGTTTAGATTGTTTATGTCGACCTCTTCAGCAAAAAGAATATAATCAAAACAAAACGAAACATGGCCCACCGGTCAACTCATATCGTCCCGGGAATGATAAAATAGTCCAGCTTGTGTTACTGCCTTAGAGAGATCCCCAGCATAGGAAGATATTGCAATGTTGATTAAATGATTCTCGAAGTCTAACACAGAGCGATTAAAGCCTTCCACCATCACACACGGCACTAGGCAATTCCAAGTCAACATCCCTGTGAGCAGAAGACAATCTGTAAATCACAACAATCGAACAAATGAAATTTCGAGTCATATTAACTACTTGTCAGACTGATTCCGAAAGGTCCAGTTGCACCCTGTCACGATTAATTCGGATCTTTGGGTGTGATCCCAAACATGGGATTACACCACATCCTTTACCGATTTTCTTATCACTGCGAAAGATTGTCGCGCCGGGAACAAACAATTCGCCACCCTGCACTTTTTTGTTACACTAGATCTTCGTGATGCGTGTTATAGGAGGGTTTTGCAGAGAACATAAGTCACGAAGCTCGTCCAGTTTATTGAAGAGTAAAGCTGCACTGGTGTAAAAACAGCAATAGGAGGAACTGTCATTGCCTACGGTATGCATAACAGATGAACGTGCTCGGGGACGTTCATTGAGTGAGAAGGACTAGGCCGGTGTAATGTAGTATAATTGGAGGGCCGCTGTTGCCTGCTGGAATGGTGATGGCTCGGGGTTTTCTTGAACTCCTGGACAGAATTTGTTATCTGCATCGAAGTCATCTTGGCAATATTAAGAGCAGTAGCATTGGAATTCGTCGTAATATATGACTGTTTTCACTCTAATCTGATGTTTCTTGAACTGTCAGTGTGGCACCTGGTTTCAGTATGCAACTGTGAATTTGTACTGTGGACCATAACCCCAGCTGGAACCTAATTCCTATACACATCTGCGGTTTACAATGGGCATGGGATAACCCTACTTGAAACTTAGCTCAAATGACCGATCTGTTAATTTTAGTGACGGCTGTTTTCGCTCTGTCCGTTTGGTCGGAGAATGTTGGCGAGACAATTAAAGCAGCACAGCGTCTTTATCTTCATGTCAAACCGTTATTTGATATTGTGTGAATTACGGAGTTGTACATAGGTTCAGTCCTATCAGGTTACCCAAACCTAGACTGGTATATCCAAATTGGGTCAAATTGACTTAACTTTTCGGGATAAGACACACAACTAACTCAACATGCTACAACAAACAACCAATGAAGTGCTCGTCTATTAAAATACGACGCGTGATACTCACATAGGTGCGACCATGACAACTGTCCTTTGCTTGTCATCAAGAAGCACGTGGTCCATCAGTTATCTCTGATTATTGCACTGACTTGAAGGGAAATACTATATCAGAATATAGCGTCGAATATTAACTCATTCAACAATAGTAAACGTTTATTAATCAGTTGTAAGATATCCGCACCAAATTTAATACGAACGAAGTTGAATAGATTGGGCGTCGTGTTTAACATGTTATTGATAAACAGATTGGGAATAACACAACGTTACGAGCACGTTGTAATACTCTACGTTTCAACCACCTCGGGTGGTCTTCCTGAGAAGTGCTGACAACACTCCTGAGGAAGGCCACCCGAGGTGGTTGAAACGTAGAGTATTACAACTTGCTCGTAACGTTGTGTTATTCCCAATCTGTTTATCAGTAGTACCCGCTTACCTACGGAAAACCCTATACTTGGTTGTCTTGTTTGAGCTCATAATCTGAACAATCATTCCCTAGTTTGTTTTCGGGTTTTCTGCCATAGCTGAAAGCACGGATCAATATATTGTCAGGTCATACCCACAACTGACGCGCTGGTTAGCGCAGGTGCCGTTAGATGCACATCGATCGATTGTCCTGTTTGGGTGTCAAACGATGGTGCGGCCTTGCGGACGTGCGCGCGTGCGTAGTGCGCGAAGATTACAAGCCTGATTTTCGGCGATCAGCTGTTACTGCCTTCAGCCCACACTAACCATTCGGATTGACGGTAACGTGCACGGAATTTCGGTCCGTACTGCGTTCTTAGGCACATGTAACTGAAAACCGAATCGCACGTCAGTGTAGGCTACGTTAAGCTATGCTTTAGTTAAATTTATTTCGACCAATTTCAAAACCCGTGATACCGATAATAGGAATGATAATCAAAGATCTAAGACGCCATGCCCTTTTTATCCTATCCGTCAAAACAGGGGTAAGACATAGTGAGACGTTTCGACTTATCTTCATCAGTTTCATTTGTATGAGACTGGTTGTCTTAATAACAAGAGAGTGAGAAAATCTTGGTTGATTGTATCATATGATCATACAATGTGAAATTTATATCAGATTAACAGATCAGACTTTGGCGACGAATGACAGTGAATTGAGATGCCAACACTTCGTGATATCTGGCTTCTCCCTGTCTTAACAAAATAGGAGAAGAAGCAAAAGTATGCTCATGTTTGGTGATATCTTCCTACTATAAACTGAACACATCTTATATGTGGACGCAGCTTTCAATTTCCGACAGATTTTCTAATCCAGTTCATTCTTCTTTTAGATATATTTGCCCTGACAGAAAGTTCAGAACTTGATCGGCCACAGTACTCATATGCACACAGTAAAGATAAAACAACCACATATACCAGTCGGGCCAACATGTTAATCATTTTGCTGTTGGCCTCATATTGGGCCTGACTGCATTATCAAGTAAACGTTCAAACGTGAACACTATCAAGTCAAGTTCAGGTTGATAAACTGTCCTGTTGACTTTATTGGATAAACTAGAGATCCGGGCTTCTCAGCTATGTTAAAAGCACAGACTGTGGATTATTTATTGGTGGTTTTGGGTTCATGGTTTGTCATAAGCTGAACACCAATAACAGTTTATCGCAAATGTTACTTGCGGATAAACATTCTTGTCAGTCTTTCTCGGAACGAGTCTCAGATTCGAGTCCCTCTTCTGTTAGAGCATATCAGAAGCACATCTATGTACCTACTGGTCATTACCAAGCTGTCGTAGGCAGGCGTTGACTAACCACTTGAACGAAGAACGGCCAGTGATACTTGCACTCCAAAGTGTAAGTCCGTCCAGTCTGGGGACGTGAATAAAGTCCCACAACATTTTACCTTAGTGACGGCCCGGGCGAAGCATCACGTCGTATAATCCAACAGCAGTCGACCTGGTAATAACTGGCGTCAGTTATCTGAAGCTTTCTGGTAAGTGGTCATGCGAGTCATCGGCTATTCAGAAGGCTTACTTGGGGGTCAATTTGACAGTTTAATTCCGACTAGCTGAACATCAGATACATTGTTTGCTAATAGTACTTCTTTAAAAAAATACAAGCTGAAATGTTCACTTTGAGGTATACTGTAAAATGCAACCAGAACAGCAGACAGAGATTGTGTCCAAAGCTATATCACACAACACGCAGCGGTGGCTTGAATACAGCTGTCCTCCTTGCTCGTCTGATTATCCGTTGGCTCAGGCTCTTCGTATACAAAGTTGACATAGCGATCATTTCCAATTCAATCCTTGTGCACTTACGATTTTTGACCGAGCGATACAATATTACTGACGTCAGTGAGCAAACAGCTTAGATGGAGAGCTTTTCAGAAAAGACTATATGTCAAGTCCTTCTATTAACGTTCTGGTGAGGTATTTTAGAAAGATCTTGAAAACAACTGTGGTAATCACTTTATGGATGGATGTAGTCATAACATGAGTTACCGATATTTTAGCCCCCCCGGGTAAGCAATTTCGAAGTCAGTTAGCCACAACTGTTATTGTTCTTTGTGTCATAGAATAACAGCATGCAATTCTCCCTGGCCCGTCGTTGTGTTAGATATCAAGATGCTGTTAGTGAGACCGTATTCGCCGGTCAGTCTCAGCCACTCGATACGTGATGGGGCACTCTAAAAATACGGTTCACCTGACCTGAACCCAACAACAACCCAGACGACCGGACTCAAATATTATTCCATTCCAGTCGGCCCTCTGTATGAGGAAGAATGACCTTGAAGCTTAACAGCGTCTCAAGTATAGATGTTCAGTTACCTCTTTTCAAAAGTAGTTCGGAGGGATTGATAACCGGACTGAAAAAACTCCTTCAGCCGGTTTTTGAAATGGAAGGAGTATCTCTTGAGAGATACTAATCAACATTTTCTCCCGTTTGTAAAAACTGGACTTGGAGTATGTATGGTGATAAAAATACAGTCATCCTGTCTTTGTCACATCCAACTTACATACGGATAATACAATATAGAGTATGTCATGTGTGTAAAGAACAAAATGTGTCTGACGCGACCGCGAGTACGTTGATTATGTTATTTCCCTGGGACCGTTTTGTGAGAGAAACAGCTTTAGACAACAATAAGAGCAGCTAAATCAAAGACAGCCTTAGATCTTAAACTACACTTACCGTTAATCGCCTATAACCGCATCGATCTTCCATTACTCGTCACAGGGAAATAGCATAATCAACGTATGTCAGTCAGTTAAGACTCTTGTATGTTAATACATGGTAAACATTGTGAAAGTTTATGGACAACCGATGCCTTGTTTTATCACTACGAATAAGGTTTTCCAGGGTTATCTGGTCTGCCTTTTCTGATTAACTTTGTCATAGTAAACATACCGGGTTAAGTGAGTGATGATTTTCGTTGTCATGGTATGTGACTTCCACCGGCACGAAGCAGTTCTACATGAAATAAGCGACCAAAGTTGTTCTGCTTAGCCACTCTGTCGTAGTCATGGAGATCACGCTAAACAGTTTAAATGGTCCAGCTGGCCTGCATGGAATGGGCTTCATATCTCCTGCGTGTGGAGTGTTACTTCAAGACAAAGGAGTTCTCAATCCTAATTCCTTTAGTTCAGGCAATCCGCCTGTGACTGGAGGCAATTATGACTTATTGGGTAACACAAACTTGTCCGTCTAATGTTGCTGATGATAAATCAGCCGTGTTACCAAAGTGACATTTTGCCCTTCCTAATCCATAATTTACCGTGTTTAACATACTTCTGGTCATCGTTTACAAGAAAAAGCGCATGATGTCTGTGTAAGATCTACTTCTTTCCTTGACACCAAACCACAAAATGCTCAGTTCAGAAACGAATAGCCACCGTTGTCTTCGTCAGTTAGCCTACATCAGTTGAGAGTAATCTGTGTAAGAAGCGATAGTTCGTCAGTGCTTATTTATGAAAACTGAAAGTGGACGACCAATCGATTAAGTGAAACTTGTGATGATTGGGTCACGTGCTCTGTGTGCTAGCTGATCTTCTACTGTATCAGGACCATATTTACTGAGACCACCAACAGTTAGGTACAACCGCAAAGTGGTCAAACAACAGTCAAAATATGAACACTCATTGTTCCGTTAAGCACAGTCGGCAGGTGGCGTACGCTTTATAATGGACCTCGTGATCACTGAAATTGCTGGTTAGGAAGGCTATTCGAAGTGTCAGTATTGTGCAATCAGTGACGAGCTCATGTTAGCAACGTTGATCATACTTGATAAACAGATTGAGAATAACAACATTACGAGCAAGTTATACTATACGTTTCAACCACCTCGGGTGGCCTTGCTCATACTTATTCATACTTTATCCGCATACTGTGTTTCTTTTCTTCTGACAACTTTTATTCCAAGATGTCACCCCCTCCACTGCAATAAATGCTAGACCGAGTCGAGGCACCGTGACCGTTTATGAGTGGATGAATGAAATCGGTACAACTGGGAAAACTCAAATGTAGCTATGGTTTTAAATTATATCGACAGTGTCGGGTGGAACAGAGCACATTATCCGATGCTGCATGAACTGACATGTGTGAAATCAGTCAGATCATCTGACAACTTGTAACCACTCATATGACTTATTATATGGTGTTTTTAAGTTGCATACGAAAGGGTGAAGAGGATATTGTATGTATATAGTAGTGGGCAACTGAATAAAGAGAAAGTTGGGTTTTGGAGAACGGAAGTGACATGGACCGACAAATTCCCTAACCTTTTACCGTGGTATGATTGACACATGTTGACCTTACTATCTAACCGTCTAATACTTGAATGGTTCTAAGCTTGGGATATGAGATAGCATTCAACCTCTATCCTTCAATAGGAACCAAGGTGTGGTAAATCAGTGTTTTGATGGTTGGGAACAGTGGTAGTGTTGTTTGTAGCTCGGGTTGATGGTTTTGGTATTGATAGGTTCGCCGAGCTTGGCATTTAGGCGAACCTATCAATACCAAAACCAGTGTTCTGTTTATAGGGCTTGTGCCACAGCTTCTGTACCAACACGATAGCAACCATTAAAGCAAGGCAAATTTTCACGCCAGCTAGCTAGACGTTGTGCGTAAGCGCTCTGATAAATGGCGCCATCTAGACTTGTTCGTCGGCTCATCCTAGTAATCTGACCCTTCGCCGTTCAAATGAGGTTGTAGGAAGTCATAGTGTAGCGAGAAGGCGTCCAACAAAGCACAATCTTTATTGTCCAAATCGCTAGTCACATGCAACGCGCGCTCTCTCGTTTATGAGTCGTAATTCCAATCCACAACACCCCCCGGTTTCCGTTCACACGTCGTGTGCACTTCTGACCGGTTTACGTGTGTGA
>QNGE01003422.1:0-84497 GCA_008508345.1 Paragonimus westermani | reverse complement strand
TGGTGCAACAAAGTGATGCTGCGCGATCTTTGGAACACAGTTTGTCATCTTTGGATATCGTTGTATCCTGTTTCGATGCATCCTGGATCACAAGGTTAGGAATGGAGAAGGAGGTACTGCCCGGTAACAGTTTTCGACATCCTCTTTCAAGGGTCGTTGTGTCCTCCATAATTCTTACCAGTTTAAGCGAGGTTCTGGACTTAATAAAGTCCTGGCTCTGTATGAACCCTTTTGCACTTGCCTCGCTATGGAATTTGAATAATAGCGGGCAGCAGAATTTTGTGTCTTCCTACGAAGACGGATGCAGGTATATTATGTTGGATCTATTACAGCAGCCTTCGAGACTATCTTATTGATGCTTCCCAGGTGCAGCTTGTCTGGCACATTGAATACAATGGCATTGTATGGGCAAGCTAAACGCTAGATATTCGAGCAGGCAGCATACTTTCAGGCATTTCGTGTTTATTTTCGTGGTGACAAACGTCAGCTAGTCGAAACCGATTTTTCAATTGAGATCGAGTCCGTGGAACGGGGCACGATATGCTGCCTAACAGAACCGCCTACGGCCACCTACTGAGTGAAGCTGAATCCTAATCAAAACTTGTTTCCATGCCCCGCAAACTCTTGGTCACAAACCGTAACACGCAGATAGAGTACGTTGGAAACAATTTCCGTGTTTGCTAGGCCATGGCTGGAACATTCACGGCTGCAAGCGCAGACAGATGCCTCAGCATCGCCAATCATACAGAAAAAGTGAAGTTTATGCCTTCCTGTCCGTAAGGGAGGCAACTAGTTCTGATGACAGATTCGTAATCTGGTAGTGTCAGTCTAGTTAACCGGTTGCTGGGGATTGCGTGAAATCATGAGCAAAAGTGGTATGTTCTGAGCTAAGAACGTACATGGGACAAGGTTTACATATTCGGAAAAACCAATCCACAGAACCACGAACAAAAACCCTCATCTGCGTACGACAGTAGTCTCAGAACGTCACGGTTGCCACGGACGCCAAGGTTCCTTCCCAGTTTCTTTCCAGTTCATTAGATGCTGCACTCCAATATTCTTCATTGTATTTTTCCCGCTGCCATTTCGATGCCCAAGTCCGCGCTCCTGCCTCAATAATGAATAGCAGTTGTGTGAATAGTGAAGTGCGATCGTAGATCCTCAGTACATTCCCCCTCCGTAAGGATTGCTCCAGTTGAAACAAGAGCTGTTCAGGTTCCCTTCGTTCTCACGACAATTTGCGTGAAGACCCAGGTGCTCTTGACATACCCGGTGCGCATTCTTTTCTGTTGCATCCAGACTCCGTTGGTCCCTTCACTTAATCTTCAAACCGAGTTCAAACACAGCCCATCGACCCGACGAACGTCCAACTGACTGTTCCTTCAAAACACCCAGTATGTCTGCTTACTTTTGGGTGTCCAGTCCACGAGCTCCTAATTCACGCGTGCTCACTCGTCGGCCTCCCAACCAACCAATGCTCTAAGCGACTGGCGGGTGTGGCACGCGCCCATACATTAGCTTGAACGGCGACATTTACGATTCTCCTGATGGCAAACAGCGGTGGGCCCACAGAATTTGTGGTAGCCATCTCTCCTAGCTTCCTCCTTTTGCCGTTAGCCACTTCTTGATTGTGTGATCGTCTTCTTTCATTCATCCGTTTGATTGGCGATGACATGAAGTTGCATGAATTTTCTTGACCCCTGAGTGCTGCAAGGGGTTCCGAAACTCATCAACATTGAAGCAGAGACCTTTGCTCATTCAACATGCTTTGCGATATTCCGAGATATGCAACGATGTCTTCCACCAACGTCCTGCGCGCAGTGCTTGCTTGCTGATCGGATATAGCGGCTGCTTCGACCCGTCTTGTGGAGTGTTCAGTCATGACAGTTATTCACTGATTCCCATGGGCGGTTACTAGAAAGTGACACATCACACCCAATGACTCTGATTCCTCACGTTTACTGACCGAGGTTTGTTGTATGGGATACCGACTAGGGTGGTTGGTAATCTCTAGGAGGTGATATTACTGACACACCCGCACATAATTGTTATCATCCCCTTCCGTTTCCGGCCAGTATATCCTTTGCTTCAGCATTTCGCAAAGTCAGTGAAACATTCTATGAGTCAGCTTGTAAGGCTCCTTCCAAATGTTTGCTCTCAACTCCGTTGATATGGTCGGCACGGTCATTGTCTGCAGCAGTTAAAAGCCCAGCACTTTTCAACCACAAGTTTAACCAGTGCATTCTGGAGGCCCTTACTTCTGGATTTTCTTTATCTTCTAAATGGAAATTGGCTAAATACCTCCCGTACCGTCTATCCATCAGCTGTGCTGCTTGTAACTTCCCGTAATCCTTCTCCAGTTCAATGCTGTTAAGTCCGATCTCTCCCTCGTGGGCCCCATTCAAATGTTGCGTTCGGGAAAGCAAATCGGGGGCATGGATCCATTTTTCAGCTGCAGGGCAAATCGCGAAGTCGTGCTTCTATAGTGCAAGCGCCCAAAAGTACCAGTTTCCATCAAAGTCCTTCGCCGATTAAGCCTACTTCAAAGGAGTGTGGTCAGTCTACACATGAAAACGTCGGCCGACTGAGTACGGCCTCGATTTTTCCAAGGTACACAGGATCGCCAAACACTCCTTTGCTGCTGTTGAGTAGTTTCGTCTGGCAGGAGTTAGCACGTGGCTGGCATAATTTGTGACACCCCTTCCCTGCTTCACTGAAGCTCCGACTGCTGCATCACTCGCATCCGCTGTGACAACGGGGCTCTGTCTAATCACCATTAGTTCTAGGGTCAGCTGTTTCTTTCCGTCAGCTGCTGGACTTTGAAAAACTCTAGGTTGGCAGTTTCTGATCATTAAGATTACCCCTCCTTCTTCAGAGTTCCGTATCGTGGGTGTTTGAATTAATTGATGGTCGTGAAAAGTGGTTATGGCATCCAACTCAACCAACAAACTGTCGCAAGGTACTTTCTGCTGTCGACACTGGAATAAACTCGATCGTCATCTGCTTCTCAGGCAGCAATTTGACCCAACCATGACCGCTTCTGTGACCAAGCATTACCAACGTGTTTTTGCGAGATGTGAACTGGGACTATTAATCAATAGGCCGGTTTACTCAATCGTTTGCGCGAAAGCTGAGAAATTGTGCTGTAAGCTCTGTCTCATTCACGCTGTACGTGACGATATCGTCTAAATAGATGACAGTATTGCTCAATTAATTCACGCCTTCAGCATCAGTCGTCTGCATTTGAAGTGGGCGTCAGTCATAGAATAGACTGCTTTGTTGATCGGTAGTATAATACTCACAATTTAGAAACACGCTCGGGGACCAAATGGCAAATGTCAACGGCAGGAAAATAATGGGGCCAGAAGTGACGATTTGAATAGTGCGTATGTGCTATGGAGGATGTGCAACCAGGACGAACGACAATGCGTTTCTGCCTGTGTGTGTGATAACATGTCAGCCGTGCAGATGAGCGTACACGATCGTGGTCCTGTACTGGTATAACCTATACAGGGTTCCGAGTAATAAACGACTTCGCAGGCCAAGCGTCTTTTGCGGTCACAACGCGTCTAACAGTCCAAACAACATGTTTGAAGCGATAGTGTTTCCCAACCGTGAAATCTGTTTTACATCGATCCGACTGCCCGATTTGAGTTACTGCTGAATAGTGTGGTGGATGTATGATTTAGATGAGACTCAATTGTGTGAAGTCAGGACTTCAGCTGGATTCGAACCAACGACAGACACAGTATGCCTCAACGTGGCAAGCAAATGATTTGAACCCACCACCATCTTGACCGTGAGTCCAACACTGCAAATAGCCTGTCGGTCTGTGGCTTATCAAAAGTGGTTGCCACCACTATGAGGACTGGAATATTATTGACCGCAATCTCGTTGAGCCGCTTGAAGTTGATGCAAAATCGAAATTTACTATTGAGCTACCTCACCAAAAAGACATGATTTCTCCTTCCAGCTTGTTATTCACCTGACGTCCAGTTTCCAGCACTTGTTGTATTTGAGTTCTTCTGGGACCGAATGGTTGGAAGTGTTTTGGTTCGACTCGGATTTCATATCCTACTCAGTCACAATAGCCGTACGGGTCCTTATATGAGATGAACAATTCACGAATTTTGCTTACCACTTCATTTGTCAACCGGTTATCACAGGTTGGCATGCTCTGTGTGGGTGCGTCCGCCTCAGTTTGTCTACACTGTGGTTTGCGCTCTCTTACAATTGGTACCTTCGCGTACTTTGCTGCGAGTTTGCAGCTCTTAAAACCGATCGTGGTATCAGAGCGGCCAAGAAATTCCGCTCCTGGCATTTACTGACGTGCTTCGGGGAAATGAATCAAGGTTTTGTGTTCAGATGAACATCGATTCGGAAATCATCTTTTGACAAACTACCAACCCTGCGAGTGAATCTGCCGACTGTTCAGATGACCATCGCAGACGGCTGAACAGTCTTTCCCGATCTCGACCTGATCAATGAAATCGCGACCTCAGTGCCAGTCAAAGAGCGCTCCAAGTTAACGATGATTTATGCACTAGCCTGAACTGCCGTGTTAACAACCGCTTCCTGTTACAGTGATTTCCGTCCCAGAAAACAACAACCCATGAAACGTTTATTCATAGATTTTTCTCGCCAGGTGGGCAAAATCTTGCCCACTATACACTTACCCTGCATCTTTGGCAGACGGTGCCACAGTTGTCCTGCCTGTTCACACTAAAGCAGCAGATCAAGAGACAACTAAACCGTGACCCATCATAGGTTATTCATTTCAATTATTTCACATGTTTAGGAGAAGGTGACTAACGAGAAGTGTTCTGAGATGAAACTGAAAATCGCCTCAGCCAGCTTCTCAACCTCATTGGCAGTGCGATGTTGGCAAAATTAAGCGAACCATGGAAAACTGATGGCATCACTTTCAGCAATTGAAATATCAACAAACGTTTGTGTGTCATGGCTATGCGTTTCTTCTTTCTGGGAACGCGCACCGTGTTATTGATTTCCCTTCGACAGCGATTTTATTTGTTTCCACGGTAGCCAGTGATTCTGCCAAAGCGACGAAGTGAAGGACGAGAACATCTGAGATTGCGCAAGTGTTTTAACACTTGGCTGGATGCCACCTGTCGATATAACAGTACACGGGACATGGGGATACAGAAATTCTGGATGATATGTGCACAGTGGCGTAGCGTAAATGTCAACTTGTTTTCCGAATGCATGTTACTTGTTCCTATAAGCATACTTCAAATTATTCTACAGGATACCAGAGCACTGGGATTGTAACTCTTTTCGCGCAACTCCTGTTATTAAATTAGGCATCTGACGGATACAACTATACCGTAATTGCGTTCAGGTATTATTCATGCACCAATATGTTTGTCAGAATAATTCAGGTTTATTCTGTGAGTTCACTTTCGCTCGCTTATCTTGTATTCTCTCCCTGGCTCATCGTCTCCAACGGTATAGCTCGATCGAACATCTTGTCATTTGCTGGTATCGAAATCACTGAACATAGCGTATTGTGGAATACCGCGGGTTTCGTTCGAATTCCAAGGGGCATCCATAATGACTTGATCGTTCACAGATAATCTAATTTGGCAACCCGTCGAATCCCTACTGGTCTAATAACCAGATTGTTTGAGTGTACAACTCACAGCCTTCGCTTACTATATGTATTTAGCCTAGCTAGCACACTACCGGTGCACGTCAGCTCGCATGCGTGTTCATCGTCAGCAAATACATTCTGACCAATTCTATGTCACGGCTGTATCCGGAACATACTTGAACTGAACGACAAGAGATATATGTTTCGGCATGTTTGCAGTTCGTTTTTTCTTACAACTAGCGAAACTAACACGTCAGTCACACACAGTACGCAGATGAGGGCAAGCAGTCAACATCGATAATCCGTCAAACATGACAAATAAAACTACCATGCTCGCAAAGCTTACTCGTTTGCCTAATCCAGTAGGCACTGAAAAAATAAGAGTCTCAGCTACTTCGGAACCATAGCGGTTAGAGGATACTTCATGTTGGGGCTTGTCAAAACCTTAAGGATCCTAATTATCGGATCTAGCTGATACAGCACTAAGCACTTTTCTCATTTAGGGTACTGTGTTCGTTAGTTTTGCAAGTGATTTGGTGAAGATCGGAAACGCGAACTGAACAGAGGTTACTACGACCATTTGCTTGTGCTATACGATGTACAACCCCCAGCGCATCTGTGGGGAACACGTTCAGGTAAGCGCAATCACTGTACTTATTTTTCAAGTGACACATACAACAAGTGTGTTGCATCACACTGTGGTGTGGATAGGTCATATTGTGGTGGATACTCAGGCCGGAGGTGTGTGTATTCCAACGCTCGGCGGAATACCTCGACACGTGAGGGAGGCACGCTCAAAACCCCACAAAGAGCGGATCAGGGACGGCGAAGGCGACCGGATGAGTCATCGCTTGACTGGATCGGACCAATGGGCGAGACGTGGCAGGGAAAATAGAAGGGACAACGAAATCGGAGGCGCGATTATTCCAACATTCGCAGGAATATCGCGAAGCGGTCGTGGACCGCGCTCAGAGGCCAGCAAAGATAGATGGAGGAGAACAAGAGCAACCGGACGAGTCATTGCTCAACAAAATCGGACTGACAAGCGAAGAATGGCAGGCAGGAAACCCCTCCGATAGACGGCGCAGATCACGCACATACACCAGGCAGAAGTGCACAAGATGCGTGAGCGGAAACCTGGGGGTCTTGTGGTCCGGAATGATGACTAATAAACGCGAGCGCGCTTGTAGCATGAGGACTAGCGCACTGGACACTGAAAATTGTGCTTCATTGGACGACTCCTCGCTACACTGGTGCCGTGACTTGAACACAACGCAATAAAGTTGCCGTGGCCAAGCCAGTGTGCGGATTGAGATGTGGAAGAGTGGCTATCAGAATCCGAGGTTATTGCGTCGTGCAACGAATTGTTGAGCGAGGCACAACTGTTGACGGCATTAGGAACACAGTTCACCGGACGGGCGAAAGCCTCCTATGACTTGCGCAAACAAACCAATACCGCAACTTCGTATCAGGAAACAGGGAACGCACTGATGCAAGAGTTTACAAAGAAGCAAGACAGAAAACCGGCAACGCAAGACGCCCTGGTTCACTATCAACACTCATCACTACAGTTGACAGTGGCCTTACCAGCGGCAGACGAGAAAACGAAAGGTAGATTGTTGAGGTAGCGGTTCATCCAGAGTTTGCCGCCGGAGTTGCAGGAGAGCTTTCGGATGGCTGAGTCTTGTGGGATCACGGACACCGAACTTTTTGTCGAAATTGCACAGCGCCAACCCATGTGGACGCAATTTGGACGGCTGGAAGTCACGGATCTGGAACAGAAGTTGGAGAAGTTGGAGAAGTCGGTGAAAGGTTTGAAGATGAATGCGGAGCCAGGAAGAGGGCAAGCCAGACGAGCACGTGAACAACCTCGCGGTAACAAGTGTTTTGTTTTAGGTGGGGTGGAACACTTCACCAGCCAGTGCCCTAACAGACGTCTTCGTCCTTGTTTTTCGGTAATAACGAGCTATCGTGGGGGCATCCCACGAGTGAAAGTTTTGGTTGAGAGGGAACAAAAGAGTGCGATAGCAAATGCGGGAGCGGGTGCATCGGTTACAAAAATAGTCCCAGGACTGTCCGGTAAGTCCGGTAATTGGCACGTAGTTACGGTCAGAGGGACGGCATTGAAGGTAACGGGGACACAGAATGTTGAGATCCATATTAGTAGTGTCAGACTACGCCACGCAACGGTTGTGATTGATAGTGTGAAAGAGACGATAACAGGCGCCGATCTGTTACGTCGAATGAAAGCAATCGTAGACATGGAGAGAAATGAGTTCGGTGTTGAAGGCGATGTCGTGAAGTTCCATCGTGAAGATACCAAGGATCAGTGCCAAGTGGGTGGCGTCTCGATGAAGTCTCTGCCAGAGGGTCCGATCCAAGCTGTCAAGCAATGTGATAGTCGGTTTGCACATTTGCTTACTAACACGGATGACCAACACGGATTCTGCAGATGAATGGAACACACGATAAACTTACAGCCAGGTGAGCAGTGCAGACCGGTGTACCGAAGAATTCCATTCAAGTTGATTCCTGAGGTGGAAAGGCAGTTGATGGAGATGCTGGAAAAGGAAATCACTCAAAAGACAAGCAGCCCATTTTCGTCATCGGTCGTGTTGACAAGGAAGGCGGATGGAACCTACCGATTCTGTGTCGACCTCAGAGAGCTGAACCGAGTGACGATCAAAGATGCTTTCCCGAAGCCGAAGATGGAGGAGATATTTGCGCACCTACACGAAGCTAGTTTATTATACCTCATTGGTTTGTGTTCCGGTTACTGGCACCTGCCAATGGCACCGAATGACAGAGCGAAGACTGCGTTCTGGACAAAGTGACAGCAGTACGAGTTCCTGGGGCTGCCCTTTGGTCTTTGCAATGCTCCATCGACCTTCAGACGTCTCTTGCTCTACATTCTGGATTGTCAGTAAGAAATAACTGTACGCGGAGTCAACATCGTCGTGTTCCCTAAAACAGTGCCAAAAAATTTGGGCAGGTTGCGAACAGTGTTGCAACGAATCGATGCAGCCGGCCTGAAACTGAGTAGTTAGAAGTGTCAAATAGACCGCAGTTCAATCGTTTGCCTGGGACACATGGTTGGTAATGGTAAAATCCAACCACTTCCGGATAATTTGACAGCCATCAAGAACTTTCCAGCACCGAATTCGAAGCGAAAACTGTGGTATTCCCTCGGAATGGTCGGTTACGATTCATAATTTACGACGGGGTTCCCTCAGAAAGCATATCCATTGTTCCAACTGCTGAGGAACGACAGGAAATTTGTATGGACCGAGGAATTGGAGGTGGCGTTCAACGAGCACAAACAGGAGGCTGCCAGCATTTGACGGTGCCTGACGATCCCAAAACCGAATGAGCCGTTCACGGTGTCAGTTGACGTGAGTGATATCGGAATCGGGGGGATTCTTTCGCAACCGTCTGGAACAATCGAGTATGCTAGCCGAGTACTAACGGAAGCAGAGAGATAGTATTCCATCACGGAGAAAGAATGTCTGGCTATCGTCTGGGCGCTGGAGAAATGGAAGACCTATCTGATAGCGACCACCTTCCATGTCGAGACGGACCACAAACCCCTGATCTGACTGAAGACGGCGAAGGATCCGCGCGGACGACTGGCGCGCTGGGCATTTCGGCTGCAAGAGTTCAACTTTACCGTCGGACATGCCAACGGCACAAACAATGAGGTACCCGATGCATTGTCGCTACTGATACAGGAAAGTGAGCAGCCAACCGAAGCCATACCTGTGAACACAGTATCGGTTGCCGATAAAGACGTCTTAGCCAATCAGCAGCAACACCCTGGAGCACGCTAAATATATGGACATCTACTGGCAGAGACGAAACCCGAGAGGTTGGATTCAGGACTGAACGAACTGTTACAGATCTGGGACCGGCTACATCTGGAGAACGGCCAACTCGTCGTCTGTGGGCAGGTGCAGAGGAGACTTCGACCTCGAAGATTGCGATTCATTCCAGCGGACCAGAGGGAACGTGTGATTCGGCTGGCACACACAAGTGTTCACATGGGGCGAGAACGCGTGTACGACCTACTGCGGCGGAGGGTATTTTGGCCCACGATGCGGAAATATGTGATCGATTTCATTCGAGCCTGCCCCAATTGCCAACAGAACCGCGAGACAATGACGACAACACCGCCTATGCAATCAATCGTAACAGAGGAAGCTGCCCACACCCGGTGCATAGACATATTTGGTTTGCTCCCAACAAGTTCGAATGGAAATCGCTACATAATTTTCATGATTGATCATTTCACACAATGGGTGAGAGCCATTTCAACGGCAGATCAAACGAGCGGAACGGTGGCATACGTCTTCATGAGCAAAGTTCTGGCTCCCTTTGGAGCACCGCGCAGAGTTATCACGAATCAGGGCCCGTGTTTTGAAGGCCAGCAGTTTCAGGAGATGCTGAGGAACTGGGGAATTCAGCGCTTGAGAACATCGCCGTACCATCCACAAACGAACGGATTGACGGAGCGGTTCAACCGTACAATGAAGGAATGGCTCACCAGTAGAGGCAATAACTGGGAAGAAGGTTTGACGGATGTTGTGTTCGGGTATCGCAGGACAAAACATGCAACGACCGAGAGTTTCCCATTTGCGCTGACATACGAGAGGGAGCCAAGGATGATCTTGGATTTCTGCGTGTCCAGAGACGAAGAGGATCAATTATTGCCGCAAGAACGACAACACCTGGAACGTAGTCCTCTTGAACGGACAACCAAAAGACAACGCCGGAATAAGCGAAGGTATGATGTGAGACACAACACACATAAATAGCGCCCGTTCAGGATCGGAGATCAGGTGAAAGTAAGAGACTACAGCCGACCAGGATCATCCGGACCCGGCACAGGAAAGTTTAGAAGGCGGTGGAATGGACCATTCACCAACAGGAACTGCAAGAATGCGAGTTTCGAAAACAACCAAGGTCCTCGTGGGGGATGAATCAATGGTGTACACATGGCACACTGGCACAATCACGGCAAGTTCCATAAAGGCGGGGCGAGTGTGGTGGATAACGAGGCCGGAGGTGTGTGCATTCCAACACTCGGCGGAATACCTCGAAGCGGGAGGGAGGCCCGCCCGAAACCCCACAAAATCCCTGTATTGTTTAATACAACTACGAAATAAGCCAAATAATTTTACCAAAATATTGTTCGATAGAACTCACCCAATCTACATCTACCTCTTCAAATAGGTTCTCACATCTTTCACCAGATTCTTGTACAGACATTCAATCACACATGCCCCGTTTCTATATCTCTCAGTTGTTCCTCATTTACCTCGATTTTTAGACTAATCTACCAATCCCACTCTTGAAATGATCTCAACTGAATCAAATAATGTTTTCCAAGAGATAACGAATGCTAAAACCTCGTGCAAATTGTACTTCAGTCCCGAGAATATGACTCTCATTGTGTGACCTGCACATCCATTGGATGTTTCGAATTTGTGGAAGATGGGTACAAGTAAAACAATTCAAATTTGCGTTTGGGAATGAATGAAGCTTAATGGTGGAGAACGAACTAAACAGCAAAAGGCCTTTTGTGAAAATAACAGTAAATTATATGCTGTAGATAATTCACAGTTGAATTACTACGAAATGATAGTTGAGCACGAGTCGGGAGAGGTTGATTCGCCGCATTACCTCCTAGCATTCGTCGGGGTTGCCGTCATCGACAAATATGGCTTCAATCGGAGCGGTAAACTCCGGGTTCACAGAGCTCATCCACGCCACATCCAGCGCCGAGTTCAACCTACGATTGAGCAACACAAGCGGGACCGCTTTATTACGCCAGACGGCGAGTAGAAAATTCAATCATTTAGCAGTTACACATCATTCAAAATATGCTCAAAACGTTCACCGAACACGTTACAAGATAAACCGAACAGACACTATTCTGAACCAGAGAAAATTCATTTATCATACTGTGCAAAGCATCCGACAAAAAGCAATTAACATTACATTTATAGTCATCTGATGACTGCCACAGGGACCAGCAACCCAATCGACGATGGACTTTAGATTAGAGATTGAAAAATACATTGAAAAATTTGGGTTTTGAAATAACCTGCAATATGTGTCCGCTTGAAATCCCTGGGAAACTTCTCACACAGAGGGACGATTGATTATTCCATTGTAGGGATCGTCAATCCCGTGTTTGAAATTGGGTGGCGTATTGCATTACGCAATGTATTTGAGGATGAGAGAATCAAGTACACAGTGAGAGCCAGTAGATGGTTACATTCGCGACCGTTCATATTGAGGTTCGCAAGCACGAATGAAGCTGAAGGGCAGAAGAGTGAAATAGTGTTTATTGAACAAAATCATCTTCCCGTACTGTCCGGATTTTGCACGCGGCAGCTCAACTGATTCAAACGAGAACACAGCAGCATGTGCTTCTGTGGATTTGGCTCGTATTCTATGCAGTATGGAAGCACCAACGCGTGACGCTCTGGCAACCACCTCAATCAGACTGGACAATGTGACAATTCTATCATAACCGAAACAGGCCCAATTTCGCCGGGCCAGTATTTTGTTTGATCAGAGGGGTTTGAAGTAGGCGTTACGTAATTGGTATTCTCTGTATGCATTTGCAACACCATGCCCTCAGTTGCTAGCCGAGACCTGAGTGCTTAAATAGAAGTATGATGCAACTAGAAAACAGAGGGTGAATTCATTCCATATATTTGAAAACGTGTCGGAAAATCTCCTGATGATTACTCCATTATCATGTTTTTAGAAACGTGGAACAGATTGTGGGACGTCGATAAAATATAGCATGGTTACACGATCAATTAAACAAACACAAACTGAGCAGTCACAGGAACGGAGTAAACGAAAACAGGCCGTGTCAAATACGGAGAGTAAAATACACACTAACGATATTCGTTCTTCTGAGACTCATATTGTATTAACTCAATGACTGCTTGTAAAGAATATGGTTTACGTGTTTCAATTGACCTCTAATATGCGTGTGTTATTTATGAGGAGAATCGTACGATTCAAGGTCAAGCATAGCATTCCTGTGTTCAGTATTCTGCTGACAACAAGTGAAGAAAGCAATCAAGACACGGATGCAGACACAAGCTAAAATATTTAGATGATGTTGTTCTTGTGAATATTTACTAAGCACTTCATATGCATTTGGATGCCACGGGTAGCTCAGCAACGGAACATTGTTGCTCCGGGTAATCGTTCAANATAAGTTCTTTTTTTTGCGTAATGCTTTCAATCCTCGCGCTTCGCGTAACAAGTTCCTAGCAACAACGATATGTATGTTGCTGTACGTTAGCAGTTCGTTCACGGGACATGAGGCTGGATGTGACCGATTGAATTAATAGTAGCGAAGACATGAGGATCATCGTTGCTTACTATAATCGCGTCACGAATGCCACTGATATATAGAACATCAAATACAACTCTATTTACCTAAACGCAATAAGTTCTTTTTTTTGCGTAATGCTTTCAATCCTCGCGCTTCTCGTAACAAGGTCCTAGCAACAACGATGTGTATGTTGCTGTACGTTAGCAGTTCGTTCACTCCCATCATTCCAAAATATAACGCACGCAAGTTATGGTCCTGGCACTCATAATTATTAGCAGGATCTAAATACGCTTACCAAATATTTCCATTCAAGGTGGTTGTTAACCAATAATTTGCCCTAAATAGGCTTGTGTGCTCAACTTCGTCTGCTGCGCTTAGGCACAAATCACTTCACAGAGAGACAAGAAATTCGCGTTGAAGCAGTCAGTTCGCGAGTGAGCTGAACCGGTTGGCCAATGTTGTCAGCATTCAAAATTGCTTTATATTTCGTGAAAGCTTGACGTGATCAGAACGCTGTTACAAATGGGTGGGCTTATTTCACCCCCTTAAATTTCGCAGACGGAACAAAGGTTTCTGGGACAGATTAAACAAACAAATATTCACTTTCGTACACCCGTCTCCTCAATTAAAACTCAGCGGAATGACTTGTTCTTGTTTTTATCGATAACAGCTTACCACCTGGCCAACAACATCATGCGCAAACTAATGTCTTCTCTGGCTCGAACGCAAGATGCTGCAAGGTGTTGCTCACTCCAAACAAACAGATGATTAGTTCTTTATAACCACAGAAGAGTCCTCCAAAGCCCTGTCTCTAACGTTGTATATCAGTCTGTTTCGGCTTTACTGTGCTTGCATAGGCAGGGTGGATGGAATGCGGAAAAAGCGAGTGACCCAACGCACATCAGTATGTTCGAAAAAACAGAGGGAGCACCAGCATTAACTTGATGCACTGATTGCTTTAAATCAAACGTCGTTGAATACCAAACACCCAATGGAAACAGGTCGCCAATTTGCTCCGGTAGATTCATCCATGACACGAAAATTTACCATCAATCAAAAGAACCAAAAGTGATATAAATCTGGTGAAACTTGTTGGCCACGTGACAGACGTAGAAGGTCCAGATATGTTGTAGCGAGAAGGCGTCCAACAAAGCAAAATCTTCAGTGTCCAGTGCGCTAGTCCTCATGCTACAAGCGCGCTCGCGTTTATTAGTCATCATTCCGGACCACAAGACCCCCAGGTTTCCGCTCACGCATCTTGTGCACTTCTGCCTGGTGTATGTGCGTGATCCGCGCCGTCTATCGGAGGGGTTTCCTGCCTGCCATTCTTCGCTTGTCAGTCCGATTTTGTTGAGCAATGACTCGTCCGGTTGCTCTTGTTCTCCTCCATCTATCTTTGCTGGCCTCTGAGCGCGGTCCACGACCGCTTCGCGATATTCCTGCGAATGTTGGAATAATCGCGCCTCCGATTTCGTTGTCCCTTCTATTTTCCCTGCCACGTCTCGCCCATTGGTCCGATCCAGTCAAGCGATGACTCATCCGGTCGCCTTCGCCGTCCCTGATCCGCTCTTTGTGGGGTTTTGAGCGTGCCTCCCTCACGTGTCGAGGTATTCCGCCGAGCGTTGGAATACACACACCTCCGGCCTGAGTATCCACCACAATATGACCTATCCACACCACAGTGTGATGCAACACACTTGTTGTATGTGTCACTTGAAAAATAAGTACAGTGATTGCGCTTACCTGAACGTGTTCCCCACAGATGCGCTGGGGGTTGTACATCGTATAGCACAAGCAAATGGTCGTAGTAACCTCTGTTCAGTTCGCGTTTCCGATCTTCACCAAATCACTTGCAAAACTAACGAACACAGTACCCTAAATGAGAAAAGTGCTTAGTGCTGTATCAGCTAGATCCGATAATTAGGATCCTTAAGGTTTTGACAAGCCCCAACATGAAGTATCCTCTAACCGCTATGGTTCCGAAGTAGCTGAGACTCTTATTTTTTCAGTGCCTACTGGATTAGGCAAACGAGTAAGCTTTGCGAGCATGGTAGTTTTATTTGTCATGTTTGACGGATTATCGATGTTGACTGCTTGCCCTCATCTGCGTACTGTGTGTGACTGACGTGTTAGTTTCGCTAGTTGTAAGAAAAAACGAACTGCAAACATGCCGAAACATATATCTCTTGTCGTTCAGTTCAAGTATGTTCCGGATACAGCCGTGACATAGAATTGGTCAGAATGTATTTGCTGACGATGAACACGCATGCGAGCTGACGTGCACCGGTAGTGTGCTAGCTAGGCTAAATACATATAGTAAGCGAAGGCTGTGAGTTGTACACTCAAACAATCTGGTTATTAGACCAGTAGGGATTCGACGGGTTGCCAAATTAGATTATCTGTGAACGATCAAGTCATTATGGATGCCCCTTGGAATTCGAACGAAACCCGCGGTATTCCACAATACGCTATGTTCAGTGATTTCGATACCAGCAAATGACAAGATGTTCGATCGAGCTATACCGTTGGAGACGATGAGCCAGGGAGAGAATACAAGATAAGCGAGCGAAAGTGAACTCACAGAATAAACCTGAATTATTCTGACAAACATATTGGTGCATGAATAATACCTGAACGCAATTACGGTATAGTTGTATCCGTCAGATGCCTAATTTAATAACAGGAGTTGCGCGAAAAGAGTTACAATCCCAGTGCTCTGGTATCCTGTAGAATAATTTGAAGTATGCTTATAGGAACAAGTAACATGCATTCGGAAAACAAGTTGACATTTACGCTACGCCACTGTGCACATATCATCCAGAATTTCTGTATCCCCATGTCCCGTGTACTGTTATATCGACAGGTGGCATCCAGCCAAGTGTTAAAACACTTGCGCAATCTCAGATGTTCTCGTCCTTCACTTCGTCGCTTTGGCAGAATCACTGGCTACCGTGGAAACAAATAAAATCGCTGTCGAAGGGAAATCAATAACACGGTGCGCGTTCCCAGAAAGAAGAAACGCATAGCCATGACACACAAACGTTTGTTGATATTTCAATTGCTGAAAGTGATGCCATCAGTTTTCCATGGTTCGCTTAATTTTGCCAACATCGCACTGCCAATGAGGTTGAGAAGCTGGCTGAGGCGATTTTCAGTTTCATCTCAGAACACTTCTCGTTAGTCACCTTCTCCTAAACATGTGAAATAATTGAAATGAATAACCTATGATGGGTCACGGTTTAGTTGTCTCTTGATCTGCTGCTTTAGTGTGAACAGGCAGGACAACTGTGGCACCGTCTGCCAAAGATGCAGGGTAAGTGTATAGTGGGCAAGATTTTGCCCACCTGGCGAGAAAAATCTATGAATAAACGTTTCATGGGTTGTTGTTTTCTGGGACGGAAATCACTGTAACAGGAAGCGGTTGTTAACACGGCAGTTCAGGCTAGTGCATAAATCATCGTTAACTTGGAGCGCTCTTTGACTGGCACTGAGGTCGCGATTTCATTGATCAGGTCGAGATCGGGAAAGACTGTTCAGCCGTCTGCGATGGTCATCTGAACAGTCGGCAGATTCACTCGCAGGGTTGGTAGTTTGTCAAAAGATGATTTCCGAATCGATGTTCATCTGAACACAAAACCTTGATTCATTTCCCCGAAGCACGTCAGTAAATGCCAGGAGCGGAATTTCTTGGCCGCTCTGATACCACGATCGGTTTTAAGAGCTGCAAACTCGCAGCAAAGTACGCGAAGGTACCAATTGTAAGAGAGCGCAAACCACAGTGTAGACAAACTGAGGCGGACGCACCCACACAGAGCATGCCAACCTGTGATAACCGGTTGACAAATGAAGTGGTAAGCAAAATTCGTGAATTGTTCATCTCATATAAGGACCCGTACGGCTATTGTGACTGAGTAGGATATGAAATCCGAGTCGAACCAAAACACTTCCAACCATTCGGTCCCAGAAGAACTCAAATACAACAAGTGCTGGAAACTGGACGTCAGGTGAATAACAAGCTGGAAGGAGAAATCATGTCTTTTTGGTGAGGTAGCTCAATAGTAAATTTCGATTTTGCATCAACTTCAAGCGGCTCAACGAGATTGCGGTCAATAATATTCCAGTCCTCATAGTGGTGGCAACCACTTTTGATAAGCCACAGACCGACGGGCTTATAGGAACAAGTAACATGCATTCGGAAAACAAGTTGACATTTACGCTACGCCACTGTGCACATATCATCCAGAATTTCTGTATCCCCATGTCCCGTGTACTGTTATATCGACAGGTGGCATCCAGCCAAGTGTTAAAACACTTGCGCAATCTCAGATGTTCTCGTCCTTCACTTCGTCGCTTTGGCAGAATCACTGGCTACCGTGGAAACAAATAAAATCGCTGTCGAAGCGAAATCAATAGCACGGTGCGCGTTCCAAGAGAGAAAATACGCATAGCAGCCATTCATGTTAATGCATTTTTCGATGATGAACCTGTGATATCTCTGGCTACGAACGCTTCAACTCTTCGCAGAGAAGAATTCTCGTCTAAGGTGATTGACAGTCCGAAAAGCAGTTGCCTGTGTTTCCTAGAAGCTTTCTCCCACAAAACTGTCGTGATGCTTTGCCGAAAACAAAGTCCATGCATGCGTTGGAGATTTCGCGAACCGCTACTTCAGTCTAACCGGATGCTGACTCACACCTCTTACAGATCAGACTGCAGACATCGCCGAAATGGGTAGGTGAGTAAGCAGGCTTAAGGCCTTATGGGTGCACCACGAGCACAAGAGGTTATCAGGCTAACACCTCTAGTTTGAACTCTGCGCGGCCTGAGGGACACACGCTGCCAACGGAAATTTTTGACTACCAGTAAATGTGACTGATGGGGAAAGTTTACACTTCCTGCATCATATCCTCACGAACTACCAGCTAACAGCGAGTTGGGTATTTTTGGAAAAGTTACAGATGGATTGCTGATATTGAGCCGTATCTAAACCACGCACCACGATTATTAGGCTGCATGCATTTCTAAACGCATGAAGTGGTTACTCAGGTTCCGTTGTGGTCTACGATCAGTTGCATTCAGAAACAACGACAACTGGTGGTTTGCGTAGATGTGCGTATGATCACGTTGACCGGAGTATAGTCGCCGATTTCGAGTTTTGTGGATGTGCTCACAACAAAATGGTGACCAGCGTTTCTACAAGTCTATCTAACGTAACAGTGGTAACTGAGAGCACATGGGCGAGAATTTTTTGAACGATTACCCGGAGCAACAATGTTCCGTTGCTGAGCTACCCGTGGCATCCAAATGCATATGAAGTGCTTAGTAAATATTCACAAGAACAACATCATCTAAATATTTTAGCTTGTGTCTGCATCCGTGTCTTGATTGCTTTCTTCACTTGTTGTCAGCAGAATACTGAACACAGGAATGCTATGCTTGACCTTGAATCGTACGATTCTCCTCATAAATAACACACGCATATTAGAGGTCAATTGAAACACGTAAACCATATTCTTTACAAGCAGTCATTGAGTTAATACAATATGAGTCTCAGAAGAACGAATATCGTTAGTGTGTATTTTACTCTCCGTATTTGACACGGCCTGTTTTCGTTTACTCCGTTCCTGTGACTGCTCAGTTTGTGTTTGTTTAATTGATCGTGTAACCATGCTATATTTTATCGACGTCCCACAATCTGTTCCACGTTTCTAAAAACATGATAATGGAGTAATCATCAGGAGATTTTCCGACACGTTTTCAAATATATGGAATGAATTCACCCTCTGTTTTCTAGTTGCATCATACTTCTATTTAAGCACTCAGGTCTCGGCTAGCAACTGAGGGCATGGTGTTGCAAATGCATACAGAGAATACCAATTACGTAACGCCTACTTCAAACCCCTCTGATCAAACAAAATACTGGCCCGGCGAAATTGGGCCTGTTTCGGTTATGATAGAATTGTCACATTGTCCAGTCTGATTGAGGTGGTTGCCAGAGCGTCACGCGTTGGTGCTTCCATACTGCATAGAATACGAGCCAAATCCACAGAAGCACATGCTGCTGTGTTCTCGTTTGAATCAGTTGAGCTGCCGCGTGCAAAATCCGGACAGTACGGGAAGATGATTTTGTTCAATAAACACTATTTCACTCTTCTGCCCTTCAGCTTCATTCGTGCTTGCGAACCTCAATATGAACGGTCGCGAATGTAACCATCTACTGGCTCTCACTGTGTACTTGATTCTCTCATCCTCAAATACATTGCGTAATGCAATACGCCACCCAATTTCAAACACGGGATTGACGATCCCTACAATGGAATAATCAATCGTCCCTCTGTGTGAGAAGTTTCCCAGGGATTTCAAGCGGACACATATTGCAGGTTATTTCAAAACCCAAATTTTTCAATGTATTTTTCAATCTCTAATCTAAAGTCCATCGTCGATTGGGTTGCTGGTCCCTGTGGCAGTCATCAGATGACTATAAATGTAATGTTAATTGCTTTTTGTCGGATGCTTTGCACAGTATGATAAATGAATTTTCTCTGGTTCAGAATAGTGTCTGTTCGGTTTATCTTGTAACGTGTTCGGTGAACGTTTTGAGCATATTTTGAATGATGTGTAACTGCTAAATGATTGAATTTTCTACTCGCCGTCTGGCGTAATAAAGCGGTCCCGCTTGTGTTGCTCAATCGTAGGTTGAACTCGGCGCTGGATGTGGCGTGGATGAGCTCTGTGAACCCGGAGTTTACCGCTCCGATTGAAGCCATATTTGTCGATGACGGCAACCCCGACGAATGCTAGGAGGTAATGCGGCGAATCAACCTCTCCCGACTCGTGCTCAACTATCATTTCGTAGTAATTCAACTGTGAATTATCTACAGCATATAATTTACTGTTATTTTCACAAAAGGCCTTTTGCTGTTTAGTTCGTTCTCCACCATTAAGCTTCATTCATTCCCAAACGCAAATTTGAATTGTTTTACTTGTACCCATCTTCCACAAATTCGAAACATCCAATGGATGTGCAGGTCACACAATGAGAGTCATATTCTCGGGACTGAAGTACAATTTGCACGAGGTTTTAGCATTCGTTATCTCTTGGAAAACATTATTTGATTCAGTTGAGATCATTTCAAGAGTGGGATTGGTAGATTAGTCTAAAAATCGAGGTAAATGAGGAACAACTGAGAGATATAGAAACGGGGCATGTGTGATTGAATGTCTGTACAAGAATCTGGTGAAAGATGTGAGAACCTATTTGAAGAGGTAGATGTAGATTGGGTGAGTTCTATCGAACAATATTTTGGTAAAATTATTTGGCTTATTTCGTAGTTGTATTAAACAATACAGGGATTTTGTGGGGTTTCGGGCGGGCCTCCCTCCCGCTTCGAGGTATTCCGCCGAGTGTTGGAATGCACACACCTCCGGCCTCGTTATCCACCACACTCGCCCCGCCTTTATGGAACTTGCCGTGATTGTGCCAGTGTGCCATGTGTACACCATTGATTCATCCCCCACGAGGACCTTGGTTGTTTTCGAAACTCGCATTCTTGCAGTTCCTGTTGGTGAATGGTCCATTCCACCGCCTTCTAAACTTTCCTGTGCCGGGTCCGGATGATCCTGGTCGGCTGTAGTCTCTTACTTTCACCTGATCTCCGATCCTGAACGGGCGCTATTTATGTGTGTTGTGTCTCACATCATACCTTCGCTTATTCCGGCGTTGTCTTTTGGTTGTCCGTTCAAGAGGACTACGTTCCAGGTGTTGTCGTTCTTGCGGCAATAATTGATCCTCTTCGTCTCTGGACACGCAGAAATCCAAGATCATCCTTGGCTCCCTCTCGTATGTCAGCGCAAATGGGAAACTCTCGGTCGTTGCATGTTTTGTCCTGCGATACCCGAACACAACATCCGTCAAACCTTCTTCCCAGTTATTGCCTCTACTGGTGAGCCATTCCTTCATTGTACGGTTGAACCGCTCCGTCAATCCGTTCGTTTGTGGATGGTACGGCGATGTTCTCAAGCGCTGAATTCCCCAGTTCCTCAGCATCTCCTGAAACTGCTGGCCTTCAAAACACGGGCCCTGATTCGTGATAACTCTGCGCGGTGCTCCAAAGGGAGCCAGAACTTTGCTCATGAAGACGTATGCCACCGTTCCGCTCGTTTGATCTGCCGTTGAAATGGCTCTCACCCATTGTGTGAAATGATCAATCATGAAAATTATGTAGCGATTTCCATTCGAACTTGTTGGGAGCAAACCAAATATGTCTATGCACCGGGTGTGGGCAGCTTCCTCTGTTACGATTGATTGCATAAGCGGTGTTGTCGTCATTGTCTCGCGGTTCTGTTGGCAATTGGGGCAGGCTCGAATGAAATCGATCACATATTTCCGCATCGTGGGCCAAAATACCCTCCGCCGCAGTAGGTCGTACACGCGTTCTCGCCCCATGTGAACACTTGTGTGTGCCAGCCGAATCACACGTTCCCTCTGGTCCGCTGGAATGAATCGCAATCTTCGAGGTCGAAGTCTCCTCTGCACCTGCCCACAGACGACGAGTTGGCCGTTCTCCAGATGTAGCCGGTCCCAGATCTGTAACAGTTCGTTCAGTCCTGAATCCAACCTCTCGGGTTTCGTCTCTGCCAGTAGATGTCCATATATTTAGCGTGCTCCAGGGTGTTGCTGCTGATTGGCTAAGACGTCTTTATCGGCAACCGATACTGTGTTCACAGGTATGGCTTCGGTTGGCTGCTCACTTTCCTGTATCAGTAGCGACAATGCATCGGGTACCTCATTGTTTGTGCCGTTGGCATGTCCGACGGTAAAGTTGAACTCTTGCAGCCGAAATGCCCAGCGCGCCAGTCGTCCGCGCGGATCCTTCGCCGTCTTCAGTCAGATCAGGGGTTTGTGGTCCGTCTCGACATGGAAGGTGGTCGCTATCAGATAGGTCTTCCATTTCTCCAGCGCCCAGACGATAGCCAGACATTCTTTCTCCGTGATGGAATACTATCTCTCTGCTTCCGTTAGTACTCGGCTAGCATACTCGATTGTTCCAGACGGTTGCGAAAGAATCCCCCCGATTCCGATATCACTCACGTCAACTGACACCGTGAACGGCTCATTCGGTTTTGGGATCGTCAGGCACCGTCAAATGCTGGCAGCCTCCTGTTTGTGCTCGTTGAACGCCACCTCCAATTCCTCGGTCCATACAAATTTCCTGTCGTTCCTCAGCAGTTGGAACAATGGATATGCTTTCTGAGGGAACCCCGTCGTAAATTATGAATCGTAACCGACCATTCCGAGGGAATACCACAGTTTTCGCTTCGAATTCGGTGCTGGAAAGTTCTTGATGGCTGTCAAATTATCCGGAAGTGGTTGGATTTTACCATTACCAACCATGTGTCCCAGGCAAACGATTGAACTGCGGTCTATTTGACACTTCTAACTACTCAGTTTCAGGCCGGCTGCATCGATTCGTTGCAACACTGTTCGCAACCTGCCCAAATTTTTTGGCACTGTTTTAGGGAACACGACGATGTTGACTCCGCGTACAGTTATTTCTTACTGACAATCCAGAATGTAGAGCAAGAGACGTCTGAAGGTCGATGGAGCATTGCAAAGACCAAAGGGCAGCCCCAGGAACTCGTACTGCTGTCACTTTGTCCAGAACGCAGTCTTCGCTCTGTCATTCGGTGCCATTGGCAGGTGCCAGTAACCGGAACACAAACCAATGAGGTATAATAAACTAGCTTCGTGTAGGTGCGCAAATATCTCCTCCATCTTCGGCTTCGGGAAAGCATCTTTGATCGTCACTCGGTTCAGCTCTCTGAGGTCGACACAGAATCGGTAGGTTCCATCCGCCTTCCTTGTCAACACGACCGATGACGAAAATGGGCTGCTTGTCTTTTGAGTGATTTCCTTTTCCAGCATCTCCATCAACTGCCTTTCCACCTCAGGAATCAACTTGAATGGAATTCTTCGGTACACCGGTCTGCACTGCTCACCTGGCTGTAAGTTTATCGTGTGTTCCATTCATCTGCAGAATCCGTGTTGGTCATCCGTGTTAGTAAGCAAATGTGCAAACCGACTATCACATTGCTTGACAGCTTGGATCGGACCCTCTGGCAGAGACTTCATCGAGACGCCACCCACTTGGCACTGATCCTTGGTATCTTCACGATGGAACTTCACGACATCGCCTTCAACACCGAACTCATTTCTCTCCATGTCTACGATTGCTTTCATTCGACGTAACAGATCGGCGCCTGTTATCGTCTCTTTCACACTATCAATCACAACCGTTGCGTGGCGTAGTCTGACACTACTAATATGGATCTCAACATTCTGTGTCCCCGTTACCTTCAATGCCGTCCCTCTGACCGTAACTACGTGCCAATTACCGGACTTACCGGACAGTCCTGGGACTATTTTTGTAACCGATGCACCCGCTCCCGCATTTGCTATCGCACTCTTTTGTTCCCTCTCAACCAAAACTTTCACTCGTGGGATGCCCCCACGATAGCTCGTTATTACCGAAAAACAAGGACGAAGACGTCTGTTAGGGCACTGGCTGGTGAAGTGTTCCACCCCACCTAAAACAAAACACTTGTTACCGCGAGGTTGTTCACGTGCTCGTCTGGCTTGCCCTCTTCCTGGCTCCGCATTCATCTTCAAACCTTTCACCGACTTCTCCAACTTCTCCAACTTCTGTTCCAGATCCGTGACTTCCAGCCGTCCAAATTGCGTCCACATGGGTTGGCGCTGTGCAATTTCGACAAAAAGTTCGGTGTCCGTGATCCCACAAGACTCAGCCATCCGAAAGCTCTCCTGCAACTCCGGCGGCAAACTCTGGATGAACCGCTACCTCAACAATCTACCTTTCGTTTTCTCGTCTGCCGCTGGTAAGGCCACTGTCAACTGTAGTGATGAGTGTTGATAGTGAACCAGGGCGTCTTGCGTTGCCGGTTTTCTGTCTTGCTTCTTTGTAAACTCTTGCATCAGTGCGTTCCCTGTTTCCTGATACGAAGTTGCGGTATTGGTTTGTTTGCGCAAGTCATAGGAGGCTTTCGCCCGTCCGGTGAACTGTGTTCCTAATGCCGTCAACAGTTGTGCCTCGCTCAACAATTCGTTGCACGACGCAATAACCTCGGATTCTGATAGCCACTCTTCCACATCTCAATCCGCACACTGGCTTGGCCACGGCAACTTTATTGCGTTGTGTTCAAGTCACGGCACCAGTGTAGCGAGGAGTCGTCCAATGAAGCACAATTTTCAGTGTCCAGTGCGCTAGTCCTCATGCTACAAGCGCGCTCGCGTTTATTAGTCATCATTCCGGACCACAAGACCCCCAGGTTTCCGCTCACGCATCTTGTGCACTTCTGCCTGGTGTATGTGCGTGATCTGCGCCGTCTATCGGAGGGGTTTCCTGCCTGCCATTCTTCGCTTGTCAGTCCGATTTTGTTGAGCAATGACTCGTCCGGTTGCTCTTGTTCTCCTCCATCTATCTTTGCTGGCCTCTGAGCGCGGTCCACGACCGCTTCGCGATATTCCTGCGAATGTTGGAATAATCGCGCCTCCGATTTCGTTGTCCCTTCTATTTTCCCTGCCACGTCTCGCCCATTGGTCCGATCCAGTCAAGCGATGACTCATCCGGTCGCCTTCGCCGTCCCTGATCCGCTCTTTGTGGGGTTTTGAGCGTGCCTCCCTCACGTGTCGAGGTATTCCGCCGAGCGTTGGAATACACACACCTCCGGCCTGAGTATCCACCACAATATGACCTATCCACACCACAGTGTGATGCAACACACTTGTTGTATGTGTCACTTGAAAAATAAGTACAGTGATTGCGCTTACCTGAACGTGTTCCCCACAGATGCGCTGGGGGTTGTACATCGTATAGCACAAGCAAATGGTCGTAGTAACCTCTGTTCAGTTCGCGTTTCCGATCTTCACCAAATCACTTGCAAAACTAACGAACACAGTACCCTAAATGAGAAAAGTGCTTAGTGCTGTATCAGCTAGATCCGATAATTAGGATCCTTAAGGTTTTGACAAGCCCCAACATGAAGTATCCTCTAACCGCTATGGTTCCGAAGTAGCTGAGACTCTTATTTTTTCAGTGCCTACTGGATTAGGCAAACGAGTAAGCTTTGCGAGCATGGTAGTTTTATTTGTCATGTTTGACGGATTATCGATGTTGACTGCTTGCCCTCATCTGCGTACTGTGTGTGACTGACGTGTTAGTTTCGCTAGTTGTAAGAAAAAACGAACTGCAAACATGCCGAAACATATATCTCTTGTCGTTCAGTTCAAGTATGTTCCGGATACAGCCGTGACATAGAATTGGTCAGAATGTATTTGCTGACGATGAACACGCATGCGAGCTGACGTGCACCGGTAGTGTGCTAGCTAGGCTAAATACATATAGTAAGCGAAGGCTGTGAGTTGTACACTCAAACAATCTGGTTATTAGACCAGTAGGGATTCGACGGGTTGCCAAATTAGATTATCTGTGAACGATCAAGTCATTATGGATGCCCCTTGGAATTCGAACGAAACCCGCGGTATTCCACAATACGCTATGTTCAGTGATTTCGATACCAGCAAATGACAAGATGTTCGATCGAGCTATACCGTTGGAGACGATGAGCCAGGGAGAGAATACAAGATAAGCGAGCGAAAGTGAACTCACAGAATAAACCTGAATTATTCTGACAAACATATTGGTGCATGAATAATACCTGAACGCAATTACGGTATAGTTGTATCCGTCAGATGCCTAATTTAATAACAGGAGTTGCGCGAAAAGAGTTACAATCCCAGTGCTCTGGTATCCTGTAGAATAATTTGAAGTATGCTTATAGGAACAAGTAACATGCATTCGGAAAACAAGTTGACATTTACGCTACGCCACTGTGCACATATCATCCAGAATTTCTGTATCCCCATGTCCCGTGTACTGTTATATCGACAGGTGGCATCCAGCCAAGTGTTAAAACACTTGCGCAATCTCAGATGTTCTCGTCCTTCACTTCGTCGCTTTGGCAGAATCACTGGCTACCGTGGAAACAAATAAAATCGCTGTCGAAGCGAAATCAATAGCACGGTGCGCGTTCCAAGAGAGAAAATACGCATAGCAGCCATTCATGTTAATGCATTTTTCGATGATGAACCTGTGATATCTCTGGCTACGAACGCTTCAACTCTTCGCAGAGAAGAATTCTCGTCTAAGGTGATTGACAGTCCGAAAAGCAGTTGCCTGTGTTTCCTAGAAGCTTTCTCCCACAAAACTGTCGTGATGCTTTGCCGAAAACAAAGTCCATGCATGCGTTGGAGATTTCGCGAACCGCTACTTCAGTCTAACCGGATGCTGACTCACACCTCTTACAGATCAGACTGCAGACATCGCCGAAATGGGTAGGTGAGTAAGCAGGCTTAAGGCCTTATGGGTGCACCACGAGCACAAGAGGTTATCAGGCTAACACCTCTAGTTTGAACTCTGCGCGGCCTGAGGGACACACGCTGCCAACGGAAATTTTTGACTACCAGTAAATGTGACTGATGGGGAAAGTTTACACTTCCTGCATCATATCCTCACGAACTACCAGCTAACAGCGAGTTGGGTATTTTTGGAAAAGTTACAGATGGATTGCTGATATTGAGCCGTATCTAAACCACGCACCACGATTATTAGGCTGCATGCATTTCTAAACGCATGAAGTGGTTACTCAGGTTCCGTTGTGGTCTACGATCAGTTGCATTCAGAAACAACGACAACTGGTGGTTTGCGTAGATGTGCGTATGATCACGTTGACCGGAGTATAGTCGCCGATTTCGAGTTTTGTGGATGTGCTCACAACAAAATGGTGACCAGCGTTTCTACAAGTCTATCTAACGTAACAGTGGTAACTGAGAGCACATGGGCGAGAATTTTTTGAACGATTACCCGGAGCAACAATGTTCCGTTGCTGAGCTACCCGTGGCATCCAAATGCATATGAAGTGCTTAGTAAATATTCACAAGAACAACATCATCTAAATATTTTAGCTTGTGTCTGCATCCGTGTCTTGATTGCTTTCTTCACTTGTTGTCAGCAGAATACTGAACACAGGAATGCTATGCTTGACCTTGAATCGTACGATTCTCCTCATAAATAACACACGCATATTAGAGGTCAATTGAAACACGTAAACCATATTCTTTACAAGCAGTCATTGAGTTAATACAATATGAGTCTCAGAAGAACGAATATCGTTAGTGTGTATTTTACTCTCCGTATTTGACACGGCCTGTTTTCGTTTACTCCGTTCCTGTGACTGCTCAGTTTGTGTTTGTTTAATTGATCGTGTAACCATGCTATATTTTATCGACGTCCCACAATCTGTTCCACGTTTCTAAAAACATGATAATGGAGTAATCATCAGGAGATTTTCCGACACGTTTTCAAATATATGGAATGAATTCACCCTCTGTTTTCTAGTTGCATCATACTTCTATTTAAGCACTCAGGTCTCGGCTAGCAACTGAGGGCATGGTGTTGCAAATGCATACAGAGAATACCAATTACGTAACGCCTACTTCAAACCCCTCTGATCAAACAAAATACTGGCCCGGCGAAATTGGGCCTGTTTCGGTTATGATAGAATTGTCACATTGTCCAGTCTGATTGAGGTGGTTGCCAGAGCGTCACGCGTTGGTGCTTCCATACTGCATAGAATACGAGCCAAATCCACAGAAGCACATGCTGCTGTGTTCTCGTTTGAATCAGTTGAGCTGCCGCGTGCAAAATCCGGACAGTACGGGAAGATGATTTTGTTCAATAAACACTATTTCACTCTTCTGCCCTTCAGCTTCATTCGTGCTTGCGAACCTCAATATGAACGGTCGCGAATGTAACCATCTACTGGCTCTCACTGTGTACTTGATTCTCTCATCCTCAAATACATTGCGTAATGCAATACGCCACCCAATTTCAAACACGGGATTGACGATCCCTACAATGGAATAATCAATCGTCCCTCTGTGTGAGAAGTTTCCCAGGGATTTCAAGCGGACACATATTGCAGGTTATTTCAAAACCCAAATTTTTCAATGTATTTTTCAATCTCTAATCTAAAGTCCATCGTCGATTGGGTTGCTGGTCCCTGTGGCAGTCATCAGATGACTATAAATGTAATGTTAATTGCTTTTTGTCGGATGCTTTGCACAGTATGATAAATGAATTTTCTCTGGTTCAGAATAGTGTCTGTTCGGTTTATCTTGTAACGTGTTCGGTGAACGTTTTGAGCATATTTTGAATGATGTGTAACTGCTAAATGATTGAATTTTCTACTCGCCGTCTGGCGTAATAAAGCGGTCCCGCTTGTGTTGCTCAATCGTAGGTTGAACTCGGCGCTGGATGTGGCGTGGATGAGCTCTGTGAACCCGGAGTTTACCGCTCCGATTGAAGCCATATTTGTCGATGACGGCAACCCCGACGAATGCTAGGAGGTAATGCGGCGAATCAACCTCTCCCGACTCGTGCTCAACTATCATTTCGTAGTAATTCAACTGTGAATTATCTACAGCATATAATTTACTGTTATTTTCACAAAAGGCCTTTTGCTGTTTAGTTCGTTCTCCACCATTAAGCTTCATTCATTCCCAAACGCAAATTTGAATTGTTTTACTTGTACCCATCTTCCACAAATTCGAAACATCCAATGGATGTGCAGGTCACACAATGAGAGTCATATTCTCGGGACTGAAGTACAATTTGCACGAGGTTTTAGCATTCGTTATCTCTTGGAAAACATTATTTGATTCAGTTGAGATCATTTCAAGAGTGGGATTGGTAGATTAGTCTAAAAATCGAGGTAAATGAGGAACAACTGAGAGATATAGAAACGGGGCATGTGTGATTGAATGTCTGTACAAGAATCTGGTGAAAGATGTGAGAACCTATTTGAAGAGGTAGTTGTATAATGGGTGAATTCCCTGGAACGATATATTTGGTATATTTATTTAGCCTATTGTTCATTCTTAATGAACGTTTAAGTGAGTTTAAAGCATTCGGTTCCGTAGATCAGTGTGAGCACAGCGGATGAAACTCGAATACTTCTGGATGCATGCAGCTGTTATTTACTCATCATTACCAAACTTACAATAACGTAGGTGGTTTTTTTAAAACAAATGATATGAGGGTAGGATGACCCATAATCGAGTTAGCATTAGACATTATGTCCAGGGAAGTGTCAATTTCACGAACGGATTTTTCTTATCGCAGTGATTGCCATGAAATTGTCAACCGTAAATCAAAATTTCTAGCTCTGTTTGTTCACTCGCAGTCGTTTGTTGTAAGATAAATGTCTGTCGAATCATACACCTCAGTATCACTTCGATATTCAATGTCGTAATAAAGAGCAAACTAGGGTGGTCGACACAGATCCAATAATTTATTTACGTGAGTATTCAGTAGGATGATTCAGCTACCCCATGAGTTTAACAGAATATTGTGGTAACGTCCATGGCAAGACCGAGTACACATACTCCGTGATAGCAAACACAATATTTTATGATAGGATATGGCTGGATATTACCATTTTTAAGAGAACCGCCCCATTCTACCTTAGCAACAATGCAGAAATTCTGCTCCGCATTGCTCACTTACGACATAAAATTAAAGAGCGCCTCCCTTGGAAGGTACGTTTGAGCAGTTGTAAAAAACTCGTGAAATGGATATAACTTAGAACTGATTTTAATCGTCATATTCCCATGGACCTTCCGGTAATGCCGTGAAGAAGAGAAAAAATATATCTAAGTTCTGTCTCACTTCGTACCCATTCGTTGCTAAGTGTCTTTATCACGTTCAAATTCTAGTCCACATGTCACGGTTCACTGAGATGGGCAGGTTCACAACTACAGCACCAACCTCACTGGTACAAAATGTGCGAAAGATGAGTGAAACTATTCAAACCACCTTAGAACTTTGAGCAAACCGGTTCATCTTTTGCACCTTTCCAATAATGGTTTTCTCTACATTGACCACTGCTCCAAACCGCTTAACCTGCTGCAGGATACTAGCGAGCGGCGTACAAGTTGCATTAGGTCACGGTATTATCAATTTGAAAAACACAGTACAACCTTCACTCTATTCATTCCCATGTGTTCCCTTCACTAAAAGTCTACAATGTTTGGGGTCATTTTTATGCCACGAAACCTATACAGATTTATGATGACACCTTACATGGCGACGAAAGACCTTAAACCTAATTGTCAAGCCAGACAGCCCAATAATACGGAAACCATCGACTCAAGTTTCAAACAAAGTCAGTTTTCTGGCCATTTATATGTTTATCCCCCGTGATGAAGATCAGGGACGTTTTCACTGCATAGCATAGTGAGCATTACATTCATGAACTATCAACTGACTTCCATGTGAACCATTCTTATTGTAGCAGCTTCAGAACTATCCACTCCAACAACACTACCACATATATGATCAGGTCGCTTAAGACTCTTCCCCGTCAGATTATATCACGAGACATGACGGCTGAAAGTATTGTTCAATTCAATGTCAGATATGTGGCGCTACTTAGAACCTTCGAATAGTTTGAGTCCTACCCTTGTTCTTTTGTAAACGATAGTACTGTTTAAACAGGCGGATTTGGTGTCGAACCCACAAACTGAAACTGGGTATCGTCGGATATGTCGGGAACTAATTGAGAACTGTCATTAAGTATACAGTCTATCTAGATGAACTAACTCTCGTAGTGTGGTAAGCCGTCCTATAACTCCACGTTGAAACGTCTCATAAGCGGTGCTGTCCTACACAGACCAGGAAGGGATTTTCAGCTCAGGACAAGAGCATTAACACCCGGCCGGTCTCTCATAATACAGTCAACATCCTCACTGTTTCTCTGTCATGAGCAGATAAGTCCTATCCAGTTCAACGAATTCGATATTGTCTTAGTTTGAGGACGAAATGCTATGTTGTTTTACGATGAAAAAGATACGTAACGCGTCCAGGCTATAAACAAAAAGAAATATTTTGAGTGAAAACTGTGAACATGGCGCTTCACGAATCAAAGTGTACAATAATGCCAGGAACTATTTGCGCAGTGAATTATGACACTACATACCTTGTAACCGTTTTGTTAACAACGTGGGACAAGAGACCACATCTGACTCATCAAACCTGACCACAATTAAAAGGTGACGGTTATATAAGTAGTTGTCTGAGACCATCTCTGGAAGAAAAGGTGGTAGTGATCTGGCGATTAAAAAACAGCTAACTCTCTCTGAAATGAATTATACGCATCAAATTTCAGTATAGGAAAAGATGCGAGATGTTTCGGTGTATATCCTAGTCAATGTCAGTTTTTGCTGATAGGGTTGAGGACTAGACTAGTTGTAACCGATTCCATGCATGACGAGGGATTATGGAGACTTGATTCAATTTTTGATGTGTGGCCATCGGTTTAATGAAGACCACAGAGCCACTTCACGCAGTACACGGTTAGTTGGACACAATTCCACGAGTACTTGTTTTGACTTGGTATTCAATCTGGGTGCTTATTCTGACACCTTCATCTAATCATCATTGGCTAACATCTGAACCAATCACAACTTCTAAGATTATCTTATTTGCCGGAGTTAGTAATAAATCAGACGTGCCTGCATCAATCGAGATTGTGAATTGCGAGCACTGTTCACAATCGACTATGATGAGGAATGTTTGCAGTGCTTTCCTCTTTGTTCTCTTCACTCATGAAAGTAAGTCGGTAGATGGGCAACTTTCATCAGCTATGAACAAGTACAGAGATATTGGTCACCTGTCTGACATATATGTATATATTGTGAAACCTGACCGGCTCTACCACAGATTTGCCACGAAAGATTTTTGAAAAGTTTAATGTCAACAACCCCATTACCAATGATAGTTTTTGTGTTCACTACGCAAAGTTGCGGAATATAACCGCGAATAGAAATTGCTTCGCTAGAAGTCTAAGGCAAAATTATTCACCCTAATGCGATGGCAATGCTATCATGATTTTTATTAATACTGAGTAGTGTGTGTAAGTATATGACACGGTGCGAACCTTACGGCCACGATGTGCGGCACAGAGTGACCATCACATTTATCCTATGTAGTGGAGGTGATAATTTGGCACTGGGCAAGATGTTCTCTAACCATTTGTTACATCCTATTCATGCACGGCTTCCTTCGTTCTGCGTTGGTACAAAATTTGTATTCATCAACACTATCGTAGGATTACTACAAAAAAGAAATTTTCGTTCATTCTAGAACGATCAATTGAAACTTGCAATGTGATATTATTGACGATGCATTCTTGAATTCGTGATCGAAAGCGTGTTGCACCCCAGAGCACAACTTTGAATCAAACAAACTGGGTTTTGTTTCAACAACTTAAAGTTTCATTTGACTCATGTCTGCTTCTAATCTGTACTAAACCAATGTTTCAGGCGTGCATAACGTTCTGGATATAATACGTGAGTGCCTTCTATCTCACTGATTATTTAGCAGTATATTTCTGAGAGAAAGTTTGATCGGGAATTCTTTACACACATGCCTTCTCCGTAGTGCAATGTTGGCATTTGTAAGATGATAGTCGAAGTGATGCACGTAAAATACTTTGACTTGTACACACAAAAGTATTATCTTCGATAAATAAATTTGGTTGCTTCTTTTATGGAGATAATCGAGGCGGGCACCCTTGGGTAGTTATTTAACAAAAATTCATAATTGTTCACAGCCTTTGCATTCGCTCAGAGAGTAATACCCACCCCCTCCTCAAATAATAGTTGAACGAAGTACGCCAATTCTTGCTATCAGTGTGTTGTAAACTTCGAATCATTTTGCACACTTTGCTGAACCTTGGAAGACTTCGAATAACGAGGAACGGTGGACTGGTTCACATGTGTGTGAATCCGAGTCGGAAAGTTTAGAACACGGAGTATCTCACAGTGTTAAACCGACAGTAATAACAGGCCATGTGTGAAGGAAGCTATATAGAGATAAGTTGATAGGCAAATGGTTGCAGAACAACACCCTTTTACGAACGCAGTTATCATGCGACAATCAAAAATTCGTTCAGGGGAGCAGGGAGTTTTTGAATGAATTCGTGTTGCGCTGTACTTATTTCCACTGCTAGATCGGCTTTGATATCCTGCTTCCTGTTCTGTGAGCATACTTCACCAACGTGGCTGAATGCCCGTTGATGACGTATTTGATACAAATTTTTGTAAGTTGTTGCCGTTTGGAGACATTGGGAACACCACTACGGGATCTCCGTAACACTCCGCTCTGTTACATTCAAAAATTCAGCCCGTTAGTCGTGGGGGTATTGTCTGACTATTCCAAGAACTTGTCGCAGTGGATAATGAGCTTATGTGAAGATCAGAGATGGTTGAAACCACGTAAGCCTGAAATCCCGATAACACAGTGAGAATCGTCACAACTGGCGCAGCTAGTTTAGGCTTAAAAGCAAACTGAATGTTATCGGCATTTTTGTAGTAGTCGGTTTAATTCGTAAGTCATGCGAGGGGTAAGAACTGGAGGCTGTCAAAAGGAGAACTCCGGCAATTAGTAGACACTGGAATGACCATCTGAACAACAAGGCCCAGGCAGTCTGGTGGACAGCTCAAGTAGTGTGGCTGTTCAGGCACCACTGTCATACAAGCTGAAATCGATTGTTTCTTTTTTGGCCACACAGTGGTGTTAAACGGCATGTGCTGTTGAGAAAGTACTCAGTACGACCAACGTGACATCAGCGCAGATCTTGAAACTGATTCATGTCTGTCTGATGGAACGTTGTTGACCGCTCCGTCACTGACCACATGTATTTCTCAGCTGAAATACTATCTTCGAACGCACATTGATGTTCAGGCTTGTAGCGACTATAATAAATGATATTTTGATAGTCGCATTGATGCGTATATTTTCTATGATTTTGATTTTGTACCTACTTTTATTTTAGTCAAGCTACCCATTTTGTAACATCTGGCCCGGGGCTATAAACACAACTCGCTTCGTGCCTCGCTAGCTTGGCATGTCTCTCTGTACTCTCTATTTCCCAGGGTCGGTAATAATATACGAAGTCAACGCGCTGAGACTTGGCTTTTCACTGTCGATCGATTGTCGATAGTGCTAACTGACAGGGTTGAATTTCGTTGGATCAGTTCCAACAGGCTCATTCAACTTTCATAAGAGGACAAGTCTCAGAGACCCTTGAATATTTCCCTCCATCGCGATTTTCAAGAAGAAATCTACATGAAGTGTTTGTAGTCATGGCCATTCTTCTCCTTAGTAGGTCTCTTGAATCAGACCGTTTTGAACCAACTTATGAGTGATATTCACAAACCCAATCACTCCAATCGGGTGGCCTGGAAAATGTATGTAATCTTCCGCGTTGTGGATTACGTAGTTATCAACCGTGTACTGTGCAATGCTCCAGTGTGTTGTTTGATCGAATAAACGAACCTACAAGGTTGAGTTATAATTAAGAGCAACTCGTTTACATTTTGTACGGTCTGATAAGTTGATGTACAGCCTTACCATACTGCTGCGTGAGTTAAGTGACACTAGTTGACAAGTGTGATCCCAGGGACAACTGTCATAAACAAGGAAGATGCGTTGTGAGAATCCGGCGTCCGCCTACCCTGATTGTTACACAATCGAAGACATTCAGAAATAAATGCTGTTTATTCTTTTTCGTTCAGGCTACCATGAATGACTTGCACCTTTATCGTAATATGCATTCATAAACAAGATGTGACAGTTTTATAAGGTGTTCAGACATTGAGAATGAAAGTCACGTTCTCCCTCTGAATGTGGACATATACCGCACTATTGTGTTTCTTGTTCTGTTTGTGTGATTACATGTGGAACAGGTTGAAGAGAATTTCGGTCCAGTCCATGGCGTGTTGACCATAATCAACAGAGTTAGACACTCATTATTAAGGTTCCTTCCGTAAATACAGTGCTTTCTAATGTGAGCGCGTTTTAAACGATACTGGTTTATTGGTGTATTCATTATGATCGGGCCACTCAGATGTGATACTTAGTGATATATTCGAGGTGGTGATACCAGTGTAGTATAATGTGATGTTTACCACGCGAGCTGAGTCTTACATGTCTAAACCTTAAACCCTAAAGTGTGGAGGAAGATATCGCGCACTGTATAAATGATGGGTTTCTGATGGTTGGGAATAGTGGTGGTGTTGTTTGTAGCTCGGGTTGATGGTTTTGGTATTAATATATGTTCGCCGAGCTTGGCATTTAGGTTGCAAACGTTTCATCACCAAGCGAGGTGACATCATCAGTGAGTGAGTGTTTCGGCGAAACACCCACGCACAAATGATGTCACCTCGCTTGGTGATGAAACGTTTGCAACCTAAATGCCAAGCACGGCGAACATATCAATACCATAAATGATGGGACTTACGGTTAGGCCTGAGAAACATAAACCAAATGTGTTGCAGGCCTCACATCGTTTCAGTTTTCTCGCATATACCGATTCACCTCAAGACAATGTATTGTGAAATATTCCTCGGATGCATTTATGGGATAACACTCGGTTGTGCTCACGATGGAGCGCAAAATTGTTTTCAGTAGGGTGAGCAAATGTATCGTTCAACTGCGGTCACAGTGTGGATCACGGATAAATCGCAATAGTTTGTGTACCCGTGTGATCGTGCATTATCCAGGATTATGTAAATAACGAAAATATGGTAAGCCTTTCTCTCGCGATCTCATTGTTATCTGGGCAGTAGTTCACGAAGACATGAGTCGATCTGTCTCATATCAAATGCTGGAAAATCTTCACAAATAATTCGCTGCACGTATGATTGCCCGAGAAGGAGTCCATTTTATTTCTCATACGTTGAAGTTCTCTGTACCTTATTGATTATTATAAACGCCTCTCAAGTGCTGTATCGGAAAAACTTGCGTATAATATTTATCTACCATTTCAAAAAAATAAGAACAGTCCACAGTCGAATCCTGGGTTCATTTGCACTATTGTAGACAACCACCTTAGTCGGACGGTGACCGTTATCCCTCAGCGCTGATCTGAGGACTTCATAAATCTTTGGAGATACATCATGCGAACCTGTTAGTAACGGGACGCACTCACTCTAAATTTGCTCAGTCAGTTTCAGCTTGTCACTAGGCATTATAGGGTAGTACTCAAGAAGATGTTTGTGGAATAACCACAGGCATGTTTGATGAGTCGTCCCTCAACCCATTTTAACACACACTACATAATTCTCTGTTGAACATGTACAGATTTCCGTCTGCAATTAATCAAACACACTGACGCTGAAGACACAGAACGTTGGCCCGTATTTCTGAAAGACTGGGATGTATCCGCATCTAATATTTTCAACTTATGCGACAGAGTGAGTTGCGCTTACGAGTACACACCAGATGTCCTTGAAAGTTTCTCCCATCACGTAATGAATGGCCACTGTTCACGTTTTCCAATAATTTAATTGGAAGATTTTGCTGTAAAAATCTATGCTGTTCTCAAATTTGCCGCAACGGAAGCATGACATTTTTGAGTTGGTGAGCAGTCACCATCAAAAAACAAATCGGTCTAAGGAGACCATGTTTTTGCACCAGAAACAGACACCCTTGATTACAACGTGGCCGGACGATCAGCAAAAATGGAAATTCAACGGTTTTCCAGCAACTAGCCAATATTCAACATATCGCAAGATAATTTGCTGAATTTATCGATAATTGTTATATTTTTTAATTACGTGGACAGAAGTGGAATTAGGTTGCTACATGTCGTTTTGTAGATTGTCGACTGAGTTCCTCTGTCAGAGAAAAACGATTACGGGTATTAGCACTGAACATCCAACCATTTCAAAATTAGTGATTATTCCGGGCTTACATTGATATAGTCTGAGGTCTTTCCTAATCACGGGGGACATCGACAGCGTGCGACTTATATAACAGATCAAATCTGTTCAGCCTGAATATATGTGCCTGGTCCTCGCTATTAATTCCGAGTTCCAATGTAATCATATCTCAAAGTGGTTCACATGCCCCGTGAGACTTGAAAAATTCCGGATGTTGACGCAAATCACAGTTTCCCTATGATTTTGGCGGTTATGCACTAGTATTCGCGCTGGTGAACATGAATCATGTCACACCCGAGGAGTTCTTCAGACTGACTGAGGTACGAACGTTTTGGCTCTGGCTGCATCACTAAATTTCTCGAAACTACTCCTCATACACAACGCGGAACAGCAATCTACCAGTGGTAGCCAATAAGAGAGAGCACTTCTGGTCGTGTGTTTATTTGGTCTAAAGAAACTTCCCATTAAGGATGGTCCTCTGGCTGCTAGAAAAGTACTCGAAACAGATTAATATTATGTCACGGGAGTAAGGAAATTACGGAAAAACAACACGATACATTTAGCATCGAATAAAAAACCTCGGTAAATCTTAGGTGACAAGGAGACTCACCAATTAATCAGTTATCGGCAACCAAATTGTTGAATCTTATTGTGAATGTAGAAAAGCAACCCGAAGTGTGTCCCTTAACATAAAGCAGCATTTCAGCTAAATGCTGGAGAATTAGAAAGAGGGAGATTGTAAATCGCTAATTGGTCAATACCCTACCATATGTCCTTCTCTGAAGAAAGGAAACGGTTATGGAAAAAAAGGTATCCTGTTGGTCTGTTACTTGGAATTGCGATAGTATTTGATAATTTTAATGAGGACGTTCTCCATGGGTTAGATAAACCCGCTTCCTGCTCTGTCGTTTATTCCTATATAAACATTATCAGCTATCATTCGCGTGTTCGTTATGCTTTCTGTTCGTAAACTTCTTCACACTATCAGTTTCGTCTTCCAAATGTTTCACACAATTTACCATAACACTGATAAATCTGCAGTGGAATATGATTAATCCCTGGATTTTATTTTCTAGATTCCTGCTGTGCTTGAGATTGCGAGCCAATTACACAAATTTGCATTGCACACTTGTTCGCAAGTCCCGCAAAACAAAACACCCCATGATAGAACGACGGTCGAACTATTTTTTCATCGCAAATTATTCATGGACACCCCGATAAACAAACCGTGTCTGGATAAACTGGCCAACGAGCTGGAAGGTCTATTGAACGCACCCATCAGCAACCGAGCGCACCACTCAATTACTGTTCAAGGTTAGACGTCTATTATATTAAAAGTTCTTCTACAGTTACACGTAATGTGCTCTTCGCAACAGATTTAATTCGGCGTAGCAGTATTCAAGTTTATGACACTTCTTGCAGTAAGTGGTTGAAAGCAAAATATGAATTAATTTATGTCGCATTGTTTCCGGACCTCTTTCCACGATGATAGGCAAAGAGTGCATATTCTGCAGTACACTGTCACGGTAGATGATCAGCGATTGTAATTGTTAGTTTAGAAAACGTTTCATAAACCTCAAGGTTCGTTAACTGAAGGTGTCATCCGTTGACTTATGTTTGATCACAAGGACGTTATAAAACATAATACAGTAAAACAATTTGCAGCAAGTAAAGACAAACCCCACTAGTTTATCCGACAGGTACAGGCTTTAAATTGAACAAAGACGCCTAACTGACACTTATCAACCCAATCTAATATCGGTGTGCATGAACACGGAGAGGATATTCACTCTCGTTAAACTAGCAATTTTGTTAAATTGTTGCATGCGTTAAAATCAATTTCCAGTTCAACAAACGCTCATACTGTGGAAAACGAATTTTAGCGGCAGAACAATCGTAGCAACTAAAAAGAAATAGTCGACAGCAGCAGGTGATTTCAGACCTTGAATTGGATATTCATAGTCGTTCGAGATATAGTGCAACGTGCACGTAGAAATCCGAAAGTTTTCCATGAGTAAGCTTCACCGTGTGTGATATAATCAAATGTATCTACAGCGTGGTCTTTACTGAGTGCAACTTCGGCCAGTAGCATTTACACGTGATAGCAGAACGTGCTTTACGGTGTCAGGAGTCGAGAAAATAGAGATCGTCTTTTGTTTCGCCGTTCGTGCTCACTTGTTTAGGCGAATCTCAAACTGTGGCTACTCTTATACGTCTAGGTTGTGCAGCTGCAACTCAGACCATAATCTCAAAGATGTGGTATATTAGCGTTAGACGTTTGGGTTAGTGAGTATGCTCTCAGGAGTCACTGTTGTGGCCATAGTGTAATATGACCTGCTGTACACGACGCGATCTGTGAAACCTGACGGTGTCCAACAGTAATCAATTGGAGGCATGTGTAACGTCGTAACGTGAGAAATTATGTATATTCAGCTTACATTACATTGTTACTGAGAGCGTTAATGTAACAGGAGAGACGCGTTTGGATTTCTTTCACTGACTTTTTTGACAGCATAAATTGAAACAAGGGGCAGAACAAACGCTGCTTGTTGGAATAAGTATTAGTGAATTTCCCGTTGAGAGTGGTTCAAATGGAGTTGGACGTGGTGGAACATAAGTGAGTCGATTCACTCTCAATAGCCTCCACGATCAATGTCGCCAGGTCTTCTAGTTACAGACGATAGGCGTATACAAACGGTGGCAAGGAGAAAGAATGCTTAGAAGTGTGGAGGTACGAGGAAATACAAACCTGTGGATATTACTGAAGGACAGGCTAGTAGACGAATGTGTGCAGACTCAGAATCCTTGGAAGCTTGAATTAGATGAAACAACGAGATTGTGATTCAAAAATTCACAATTTTTTTCTCCCTTCCAGGTATTGACAGTGACCTTCAATTGATTGGTATGTTACAAATTGACACATTTCAGTCACACGTATACTAATCATTCCGCCAAAAGTGACTAGTGTCGTGAAACATTTGCCAGTATATTTGATCAGCTTATCTGATTGTCCGAGCAATTTTGAATTGATGTGGAAAATAAAAGGCTGTGTAAACCAATACTTTAATGAAAGTAGACGGATGGTGATGAAAGTACGGATTAACTACCTGAAATTCATCGCTGTGTTAAACATCGTTGATGTTCACAATATGTAGTACAATGAATGCCTTCGAATATACAATGTTCTTAATGCATTTCTAACGGTTCCTGCGTTATCTGTAGAAATATGATTCTAGTATCAATGTTAATTCCGCTCATTTGCACTATCCCTTATCTGAACTTATTTTGAACTAACATACCTCGGTGCATATATCAGGCAAAATATGAATGAGCTGGTTTCTCAACCTAAATGGTTCTGTTCAAAAATGGCTGTTGCTTCAGTTTGTGTTGGCATAAATTTTTGAAATATACTCTGCAGGTATACCTCATTCAGTCAGAATGTTCGTATTAATTCCAGGTCAATAAGCGGGCATAAGTACGAAGTATCCCGCCCAAGTAGAATAAACCGGAATTTGGAAACATGTTTGCCAATCACCGGGACAGACTAATTTCTGCCAAACTGTTGCCTTGGTGACTGCATTATGCTGATGAACAATACTTTACTTCAGTGTTTCTGTCATAGCAACGTCTAACCGACCACCGATGTGTGCACACACTGGCGGATTTTGCATAAAGTGGAATGATGACCTTGAGGTAAAATGTTTTCAGGACGACGCATGCTACATAGAATAACTATTGAATGGAATATGTCGACTTAATGAGATGCACAATAACTCCCTAAATAGTTGATATTCCCTTACTGTCTATTCGTACAAGTGAAGATAGATGCGTGAACTGGAATATATGCGTGTGTTAAACTATATTTCCTGTCGACAGAAGATGCTGTGAATGATATTTGGTATGTTGTCACTGACAGTTTTTCCAGAGGATTCCGTCCGCAATGGAGAGAACGATCATCGTGTATATTCTATTCACAAATTTTGCAGTTGCCGCAAGCGAGTTCAATATATCTGTTGTTAAACATCATTTTGGGGTGTACATGACTTCTAGTGTTGGCCTTACAAGGTGCAACGGAGCGAAAATTTGAGTGAAGCTTTTGTATGATATTCAGTGTTTCCTCAACTTCCATAGTTCGTATGAGCTGATTATACGTATGTTTTCCTGATATAACTCACTCCGGGCTGCTTGGGTACTTACTTGCTAAAGTAACACCAGATAAACTGTTAGTAACTCGCCTGATTGTTTCTACCGTGCCTCAAGGCGTTTAAGTGCACTTCTGAGATTCGAGGGATAGCCAGTAAATTTGTGCGTGCTTACTCTGAACTTAACGATGCTGTGTTCGGAAAGAGTTTTGAACAACGTAAATCTTCATTGATTATGAAGCTTAGAATTATTCGCCACGAACTTTGATGAATTCTTTACGAATGTAAATTCAATCGAATTGCGCCGAAAGATGTTTTAAGGTCAAGCAAACCGGAAGAGTTCTCTCTCTTAAACGGATTGATATTTTTGACTACCACTAGACTAAAAGTACGAGACCGGTTTTCACGCATACCAGACCCAGTTTCCAAGGTATACTTCAGATGACATCTGTATCCTGTTTTTGGTTACACTCAATTTTGGTCACATTATATTGACCTGTAGACGCTTTCAGCGCATAATCCAGATTATGTTCTACCAAATGTACTATACTCAGTGAAGAATCAATTGTGAAAGATCTGTGCTTCGGTGGAATTCAAAACAGCAACAAGAACAGCATATCGTGACACAATAAACGCTTTATCAGTGATTGGCAAGTCACCCGAGTCAAAAATTGAAAGTTCATGGCTTCTGGAGTAGCATCTCAGCTCAGTTAATATGGCACGCGACTTGTTTGGTTTCTGTTTTGAGGATTGTCTCAGTTGTTACCTTTCGAACATATAATTTGTCGTACAAGTGATAGTACAGGTGCAGTGTTTAAAAGTGGCGGAAACCGGCTTCAATGTAGCGCATGGGAAACTATACTTTCAAGTTGACCATCACTCACATTTGATCGCAGCGTTCGCATTCAGATAGACTTTNAATGCAAACGCTGCGATCAAATGTGAATGATGGTCAACTTGAAAATAAACCAAATCCCCGACTACTCATCAGTAAACTATACTTTATCAATATTTGGCCATGTGGACTTTGTGATTGAAATCGCTTGACAAGGGCTCTACGACAGGGTCGAAACGTTGCGAAACCGATAACTCTTTCCGTTCAAATCATTCCGGCTTAATCAAGAAGTTACTCAATAGTGAGCACGAGGTCAACGCACACTGTGTCCCTGCATAGCCGTCCTATTCACGGTTCGGGCGTATTAAAATTGGGCAGATTCCCTATGCAAAATCTCTAAGACGCCGGCGTGGTTCCCTTATCTTCGTAAGTAAACTCTTGTCAAGGATGTGCGTACAAAATAGGGCAATCGATTTAATCCAGGGGCATCTAAGAACTATAATCAAGTCACTTATAAATTATCAAGTGTGCCATACATTCTGATATTGATGCGAGTATATTCTTGTTTGAATAGACCATTTGTACCAATATTCTTGGTTTCGTCATTAAACGGCATTAACCCGCTAAGTTGCTTATTCAAATGGTTGACGTTGAGATATTCAATGTACACTCCTCTTTATGCATACCTCTGAAGTCTCAAATTCTACTGAATACTAGACTAGATTTGTCAAACCATAGCTCAGTGTACATAGGCGATTCCTAGAAAGGGCTTTCAAATGATGTTAGTTTATCTGCTGGCATCGCAAGTAGGTTTTCAGAGCACTTTACAACCATTCTGAATGAAAATAGACTCAGATTCTGTGTCTTCCACTAAAGGCTTGGGTTGTGCATACCTCGCCAGTCAACTTTCTTGGTGTGAACAGAAAAGACTGTGCAAAGTACCAAAACAACGAAGTATATCGAGAAAAACCAAATGGAAAGTGCTTTCTAATTACGACTGGAGGAATAATTCGTCATTCTCACCCCGGTTGTCAGGGTATTTTCTCTTGGAATAGATACTTGAATGCAGAACAGCTGAGCGAATGTAGGGATACTCTTGTTACTTCTCATATTTTATGTTAAGAATTTTAAATTACTCAATTGGGTCAAACTGCAATCGCATTTAGGTGACTGTCCCACTCTCAACCATCCCAGTTTACTAGGCGAATATTTGAACGAAAGTTGGTTTAGGGCTTTCGATATGAGGGAGTGGTGGACGCCGTCTTTAGTTCAAGGTGAGGTTCAACATCGTCCAATGTTAGCCACTCCCTGCCATACCACGCTTCTGGGGTCATCATTTGATTAAAAAATCAGTTGTGTTCACTAACAAAGCTACCATGCGATCTTACTGTGAAGTTTTAGGGCAATCAGACAGTTGTTGGCACTTGCCTCTGCGAAGAAACTGGACGAGTCGCTTTGAGCTGAACATGGTCAGTGTGAATTTGCATTTATCATGAGATTCCACACTCGGGAATCACAAACTGAATAGGGTACGAGCTTTCACCAGATATGCAGTTTGGTTGTGGGCAGCTCACTCGACTTTGTATTAGCCAACGTGTTTATGGCCAAATTGGTAGTCACAATTTTTTCAGCTTTTGAACAACTGAAACGCTACAAGCGGTGGGCTAACGACATGGTCTTGATTGAACAGAAAATGAGGATACAAGCTTTCAATTCCGTGCACAAAAGTCTCTCACTCACATTCGAGTACTGAAAGGAGAACAATTCGCTTTTCGTCAACACCCTGGTTAGACGCAATTCAGATGGATCTGTTGAGCGTTCAATGTACCGTAGACCAGCGTGGACTGGACAATATGTGAAATTCACGGGTTTCGTTCCTGTTGAGCACAAAATATCAATAGTATATACAATGTTTTGCAGAGCGTCAACTATAGGTTTCAAGCCCAATTAACGGTGTTGCATGAAGCGCTTCGTGCTGACAACTTTCCAGCACTTTCCATCCGTAAATGGACTGACTTCACTCCTGCGGGAAAAGCGGCAGTGGAAGTACCCAAAAAGACTGTATTCATCAAACTCTCTTTCTACGGTGATAATCTGATGAGCACCTTTGGATAGGTGATCAGTGTCGCGTTGAAACGTGTGTATAATGCAGTAAAGTTTGTTCTGCTCTCATAAACGTCAAGGTTACCTCTAACCCCAGTTAAAAAGCAAGTCCCCATGTTTTCCACCAACCCTTACATCTATTAATTTTCCTGCAGTTGTGAAAACATACACTGGTAGAACAGAAATGATGCGTAAAACCAGTCCCAACGGGTATATCCCAGAGTGGCTGACAGTTGCACTGGCTCACATGGCAACGAATAACACTCGGTTGCGACAGATCGTCGATCCACCCATTATAAGGCACTTATCGATCACAGTCGCAATGTCAATAACACATCCTCGTACAAGGTCTTTGTAAACACGCAGAACCCACAAATTATCATGTATAGTGAAGCGTTGTCGATCAGCCGTCGACAGCCAGTTCTATTTGCACAAAAACAACCTTTGTGTACCATGACTACCAATCACGACCCATTCTGTCTTATGCTTGTAATCGTTTCACTTACGTCCCGGCGGTTTTGTTTTCACGCTGGCCATACGTTTACGGATGAAGAGATTGTGCGAAACGAAGTCATCGTAGTTTGTGTTTTCCGACAATTCTACTCAGATATCTTGCTGAAAAGTCAAGTTTCTAGTCATAATCTGTGAACCTGCCAATTGCATTATTAAGGTGTGCGTCTCTCAATATCGAGCATTAGAATTTGGAAGCATTATTTTGTAAATGTATGACAGACAACGTGAATACAGCATTGTGTCAACAAACGACATTCAAGGAAACATTGTGTGAATAGGATTTCTTTGGGTCAAGTGAGTTCCAACTGACCAGGTGAATCAAAGTGCAGCTTTTGCCAGCATTATACAAAATGCCGATAGCATGTAATACAGTTCAGGTTGTTCACGCAACCTTGGTGAGTTTACTACGACACTGTCTGCAAATAAGATCGTCTAATTTTCATCATTCCAGCTACCGCCTTTCTGATCATATATTTTACCCGTGTAAGAGCTAGTACTGATTCCAGGAGTGAATTGCAGCCACCTGTATCTTAGTTCAAAATAATCAGTTCCAGCCACCATGAAAACACAGACATACCAACCTTTGAAGTGAATGGTCAACTGAGTTCCAAGCAAACGCTAGCGTACGATTTTTGTTTTATTGCCACTTCCAGTGTGCCTATCCAATTCCTCAATATTGCCTATTTCTAACCAACAACAACGAGAGATCAGAACGGATATGTGTACAAACAGAACACTGATTGATCACCATGAGAATAGCTATTCTAAATTCTAAATTCCATCAAACTTTATGTAGTTTTGTTATCTGAACAACGTTGTCTGCTTTCATCGGTGTTCCGTTGAATATGATCAACTTTTGAAACCACTAGGCAGCATTCACTTTATTTATCTATCAGTTTGTCGGTATCGACTTCAAGTGTACTGAAAATTCCCTATCGTCATAAGGTTAATGCAGAAAAATCCACTTAGGTATTGTGGGGTAATTGATTGATGTTTCGTTATTTTCATCATGATGAATTGCCCACTCTTTTATTATATGAAACATTCCGATTATTAAATATGACATATTGCCCTGAAGTAGCTATTTGCCATCAAATTGTTGCCAAACCAAATAAATCAAGGTCGAACGGTATACTATCATTTAAACTACACGATCGGAGATGGAGAGTAAATGCATCAAGTTGGAAAATATGTGCAGGTTTGTATGATCACACCATAAATGTGCAAAGAAGTTACCTTGACCTGGGTGTACATATGTACCGGATACAAGATGCAAACAAATATTTTCATGTGTACATTGTGGGTTATTTGTTCCAACTTCGATCGTTCTGCTTTCACTTGAGTTCCAAACACTACAGCACTTGTGTAGCTGCTTTTGATTCGGAAACTCAGGCTAAAGAAACGTATAGGTCACCAGAATTTTTCCAATCGATAGCCACTACGGCTTTACTGGTGGTTTCTCTGTAACACCCACTGCTAAATCAGAATTGCTGTTTTCACCGGGTGCAGATGACCTAGCCTTGGGTGACTAGATTAAAAAATAAGCGTGAAGTTCAGAGGGGGTAAAACGGTAGAAAAATTCATCCTCCTTTCTTACTGTGGGCGAACTATTAAACGTTACCTTAATCGCGGTAGTAGTTTAATGACGTGAGCCGTCTTGTTCACATCGTCCAGGTGCCTTCAAGTTATTAATACAAAAGTGTACCACTTTTGGTTTTCAAAAATTTCACTTCTGTTGTTCGTCGAAGTTATCGTTCCCTCTGATGAAGCCGTGTGCACTTGCTTTATAAATGGCTCGGGCCATCTGCTTTTCATGAACAAAGTTCATCAGAATGATGATGCACCGGGAATCGTATGCTGTGCACATATACTCACGGCTACACTGACTATGTGATTTGTGATGCCTTAGTCCAGCTTCCGTGAGGCAATGTATCCAAACTGCATAAACCAGTTCTTTCAGGTTCTGCACCGACAAACTCTATGCAGAGCAGATGCACCAGCACGTCCTAGAACATGTTCGCTTAGGAAAGCTGGTTGAATGCTATGTCGGAATTATAGGGTTTATGCTATGCTAGGCTGACAAACCCAGCAAACTGCGGCCACTAGCGGAGAAAACATCTCCTATTATAGGGTTCACGATCACTGCATCTAGCTGAATAGGAATTCCCTCCGTGCCTCAAGTTTGTTTCGAAAGGGTAGAGAAAATTATCGGACTACGTATAACCTTTGAGTTAGCGACCGCAAGACAGTCACGTAAATGGTGTTTCGTGCAGTAGAACTACTCAGCGAAATGTTGTGTTCGCTCATACCGTTTACCCTCCACTTACATTTACCTCGTTGGTGGAATCCGCAATCCTAGAGAATTGACACTGGTTGGATTTTCACCTAGAAATATCTATGTACTGCACTACGAGAGCGTCATGTATGGTTCTCTGGGCTTCCGAGGTAGATGGACAGAGACCAAAAGGATTCTCTGAATAGCCTATGTAACTGCAGACGTACTTCACTAGGCTATCGATAACAACAAAAATAACGAATGCAACAGGTTAGTTTCCGGAGTTCTAGCAAATTACAGTAATGAATGAGTTTGACTCACAGAAGTGGTCCAAGATGATCACCACAATATTCCGAATTCTCAGTATCTGAAAGCTAGGACCTCTCGGAGTTACCGTGGACGACTGAAGCGCGGTCAGCGATGGAACGATTTTCGAAGCACAGCAGAGCTAAAAATATTGGGCGAGACATCCGTGCAGCACGGTAGAGCGATTGCGCCAGAGGTAGGAGAGCAGACTGACGTGCGTGCAGAAAAATTCTATTTTATTTCGAGGTCATTTTGGTTGGTCGGAACAACATGTGGAGATAGCGGATAAACGTTGTTGAACAGGAGTGAAGCATCGTTGGTGAACAAAACAAAAGAAAAATCTACAGATGTACTCCGTCCGAAGTATGCAGTAGTGAAACTTATACCAGGCTTTGGATACCAGAGAGATCCCGATTCTGTGCTTGAACCGTTGTCTCGCGTGATAACTTTATTTTAGACCAAGGGTTTTGGAATTCTTTTGCCAGGCAACCGAAAATACTTTGCCATCACAACTACAAATTTTGAGCAAACAGTAAGTGTGAATTATTTTAGTGCTCACACCCGAACGCCTTGGCCAAGGTATTGGCAACTGATGTTCCTCTACTGTGTGATTTATCAGCAGTAAATCAGACATTTTTCAATTCTCCTTGTTCGGTACATAAAAGTTTACTTGGTGACCTCCAAATCGTGTTATCGACATTCAACAAATGATTGCTCCAATTGTTCGTTACGGGCGTCGTGGTCTAAAGTAGGGCATGTTTCACACTGCAGTGTGGTTTTCCATATCCAGCACAAGCCCGAATTTATCCGGTAAACACTTAAGCTTGCCATCTCCAATGCTCAGAAATTCGGGTAGGACGAACAACGAACAGTTCTTGCACGTATGTTGAAAGAGCTTCCTACAAAGATCTTCCTCGCTCAAACGTGACTTTGAGCTTCCACGCGAAATCAACTTCCCAATTTCCGTTAACTGCTCTCAAAAGTGCGTTCTCTGGGTCGATTCCAGCAGTCTGCGTGACAGAACACTTGCCAAGAGAGTGTTAGGTTTTTATGAAACCCATATGCCAATATAACATTGTTTGATTGGATGCCGTTTAACGGCTGTCGTTGCATTGTGAATCTCGGAAGACCGCTGGGAACACTGAGAGTCGTCATTTTTGTATGGCATTATTGCTCCCAAACGGTTGGGTAATCTAGAAAATTCACGTTGACTTGAATCACGCCTCATCATGCTACAATCTCTTTCTGTGCTTTCGTGCGAAACCACATCGCAGGCTGGAAAATAACAAGCGTTCCACACACATGAACGCTCGCTTGCCGTCATGTTAAAATCGACATCCACAGTGCAACAACGAAGCATGTTGCACTGCGTTTACGACGTGAGTGTAGCACCGTTGGGACTTCATGTGATCAGCTGGACTTTTCAACGTCCGCTGGAACAGTACACGCAACAGTGTGTGTGATCAATTTTGCAAGTTCAGTTGCCGGAAAGTCCGGAAGCGATAACGGGAGAAGCAGAAAGGCTGTTGATTTCAGTTTTTTATGAAAGTAGAAGAGGCTGCTGTGGTCGGGAACGTTTGAATATACTGCAACTGGAAGTCAGATGTGAGGAAAACAATGCACGAAGCCCATAATGATTTATCTGCAGAATGCAGTGGGATTTCAGAGGCTGGGTTGGGTATTGCAAGCCATAATTCAACTTACTGCCCGAGCTCGTAATGAAGCCTTGAGGCATTTTTGAGCTCACTGTTATGCTGTATATCCGCCAGCCGAATAGCCACAGAGCACCCTATTCAAACAAACCCTGTCCTTTGAATGAGAATCGGCATCAGTCAAAAACGCCGATTGCCTCATTTAGCAAAAACTGGGTCACTGAATTCGATCTAATAATGTAGACCAATCGCGATATGTGGACAATCTGTGCGTTAGGCATGAGTTTTGTTTCCATTGGGCCTTGTCTGTAACATCCACACCTCCACACCCAACTACATATTTTGACATCACCACATACACAGGAAGCCCAGAAATGCCACCTCGTTATTCGTACTGAAAAGCAATCGGCTCATTCGGCATAAGTGTATTTGGGGTTATTCTTCGAAACATAGTGTACTGCAGAAGTATAAGAAATTCCGAACGAACCTCATTCTCAGATTTCGGGCTGTATTGGCCTCCACAAACAACGCACTGTCGACCCTCCAATTAACACCCGGGATTGTCCTGCCTCCCATTTATTATTTCATTTTGCAATAGAAAATATCCTAGGTTGCACATAAATAGACTACCAGTAGGATGATGCAGAAATATTTGTGGACACTCCCCTTTGAAATAACGTCTATATAGACGGTATATGTCACTTGGATAGCTGAAACATTTGCTAAGTTTACCAACATTGCACACTTGCTGCTACACCTGTTCAGCATAATCGACAATAGAATTTGAAATAATCTGTGATTCACTTTAAACAGAAATGTTTCAATTTTCGAATTAGTCCAAATTTTCACTCCAAATATTGCATTATTCCTTCAGGTTTTGATTTTGAAAACAGAATTATGAAAGGTGCCGTTCGTGTAACACAGGTTTCTGATGGCGAGCAATACGCCTATGAGCAACTTGCCTTTGAGATTCAGTCAGACGTGAGTAAATATCGTTTTGAATGATTTGCTCTCTGTATGCAACATCGTCTTGTGAAACTGATGGTTGATTTCATTTACTTTTTAACACGGCATTCAATGAAAACACATGCAGGGTGGGCTTAAAGAAATATCTGATCCACAAATTTCTTAATGGAGGGATTGTAAACTCAAAGTCCGAAGTGCTGTTGCATCACTGTGCAGCTGTGAATTTTGTTTGGTCCTTCAATATGTATTAACCAAGGTCTTGACTACTCTTCTGAAAGTGAAAAATTGTTCATTTGGTTGCTGTGGAGCAAGTGCGTTCAAGGTGATAATGTTAACAGATTACTTACAGTGGTGAATTTCAAGCTATCTAAAAAGATTTAAGTATAAACCCAGGCAATTGAAACCGTCGTTTTAACCGTGACCTTCTTATCTCGCAGTAGCCCAAATCGTCCAGATTCACCAGAGGTGGTGTAGTGTACAACGTTATATCCCATCAAGCGAGGGCTCAAAATGTGATTATCACAGAAGCAGAATAGATGTACACCGCTGTATTCATAAAGGTTCACAAGTGCATTTTCCTAATTGGTTACAGCCGCAATTTACTGCTACTGACATTTTCTAATTGTGTCAGTAAATTTAAAAGACCTCCTCAGAAGAAATTCCAAACTTGAAAAGGCTATTGAACAAAAATTAATGATACGCAATGCGTATTGACCTCTTCCGGCAATCCGTAACCCAGTGGTTGTGGTGTTTGTTGGTTTTGAATTTCCGTAAGGTGAGTAAGTAATTGAGTGGTGTTGTGATTTCTGTCGTAGAACAGGTTTTAAACGAAATCCATAGTGTTCCAATCGTGCAAATCCACTCTGACAGAAATATTTGTTTGTCATTCTTCCACACTAGGAGGGTGTTCCAATTCTCCATACGTTAGTAAGAAAATGGTTCACTCCCATTGCCAAATCATCAGTAAGATTTGCACAAAAAACACCTAATAACACCACACTGAATTCTCAATCGAAATGTGTCATGCACATGCTATTGCACGTTATAAACAAAACATGTTCAGCAACTTGGACAAGTGAAAATACAACAACAGCAAATGGTGATTACTTTTGTGCACATTACTCGTAGGGGGCAAGTGGTAGGGATGGCGTGTTTGTGGTGACTGCCGACTAACTTGTAGAAACATTTATCAAAACCCACAACAATTGAACTGTTGATCAGCCACAACAACAAGGCGTCCTTTTTCCTACATTTTTGAGCATATAATCCACATTAGTTTCTTCTCTTCTGTGATTCTTTGCAGTAAACATTTGAGGGCGGCCTTCGTTGATTAACGCAAAGGGGTTGCAAGTTAAAACTTGGAAAACACATATGAGTAAAAGTATTAAGGAACACGGTCCAGCTAACACAAGTGAACAGCTTGTGGGCAGTACGAAATCAGCATAGACCTAACACGAACACAAAGTAAAATTCTTTTTCAGACAAATATTCAAAGCCGCAATCTGTAGAACTTGTACGAACATGTTGGCACTGACAGGTGATATTTGAATGTTGGATAAATATATCTTCCTGGTTTAAACGGATATTTGTAAGTCGATTTCAAGCCTTGTGTGGTAACTGAAATAGCCAGAATTCGTCGACAGATTACGATCATTTCGAGTTCCGTGTTTTACTGATTTAACATCAAAGCTTCGCGATTAATTGCGTTGAACGATTTATAGTAATCTTTAAACGATGACATCAATCAAATCATGATCCTGTATACCAAGTAGTAGGCACGTGGCAATACATCACCGATCGATCACCTAACCAAGAAACATACTGACTTCCTCTTTTCACTTCGCTACGCAGTTCAAAGAACATTGGATCCCTGCCGTTTACAAAATCTACGCCATTAGTCCAGTAGTGTTTGCGTTCGATAGGTTTGATTTTGGCTACCAACTTCTCGGTTCCTGGGATGCGGCACATTTACATGTGTTTTACAAATTGACAGACACGAACCTGGCTGGATGGAATTCGGAGCACATTTTAGAAAACCTACCGGTGCGTGATCAAATGCCTTCGCACAATTACATCGAAGTGATCGAAGGTACGTTTTACGGCGCATTTCTTTACGTCAAAGTAAAACGTATCAATACATATGACAGAAAAGTTCCCTTCTGGCGTTTCTGATGAACACTATCAATTGTCTTATGTTGGTAAGATACTCTACTCAATATGGTTAAAATTGCGTTGAGCTGGAAATCCCACAAAGTTAGACATGAAGACCGATGCTTCGTAGTTAACACTGTCAAGTAACACGCTTCCATGGTATCTCTGGGGTAATCGTGGGTGTTCAGAGATGAATTAATCGAAATTAAGCAGGAGCTGCAAAAGTGAGATTGAGCGGAAACTAACGGTAACATTTGTGCATTCTTGGCTGTTCACATTGTGAGAATAACCCTTCAGAAACTGGGGTCTTATTCCTTGCAGAGGCTATAAGTTGCGTTTGAACCCGCACGGAAGGTGACATTGCGGCACATTTGGCTTCAATTAACTCACCAAAGCGAATGAATTTTTCATAAGAAATCTGGATGTTTTCTCTACCCAAAGTTGATCGATAAAGCAATCTCATTTTTTCCACGACCTACACGAAACGTTCCACTTACTACATAAACCAAAATGTACATTTTCATTAGCGCAGTAAAAAGACGTTGCGATATGCTAACATTTCGTTTACTGTCATCAGTCGTAAACGTAAACCATGCAAGTTATATATGACAGACAATCAGGGATGAACAGGATGTGGACACGCATACAATCACACTACGTATTATGTCATCAGCGCCAAGGCAAACCTATGGGCACTTCACCCACTTTTGTGCACATAGTACCGAGACTTTAGAATGCATGTCGGAGAGTTCACAAACCGTGTATCGCATAGACGTGGATTCCCTTTTTACTAACGTTCCTCTTCATGAGACCATGGAGTTTTTGTGGGATTTTATCTTCAGTCAAAACTTTGATATAGGTCTTCCATTTTATTCTGTACAGAAATTACTAGGTTCAACTTTGCAGGGTTTTCTTATAGACAAGTGGACGGAGTGGCTATGGGTAGTCCGTTAGGCCAAACATCAGCCGAAACTTTCTCGAGATTGACTGAACCGCAAGTCTCTGATAATACTGCAAAAACCGTATTGCACAAACGGTGTGTTGGTGATATTTTGATTCTTACAGATATCACTAATTTCGATTTGTTTTTCAATCTTTTTAACTCTACTCATCCGAACCTACCATTGTCTCATAAAAAAATCAAACGACAGTTTAGCATTATTAGATGTACTCATCACAAAGAGTGGGAATGGAAAATTACAGCGATCGATCCATGGGGCGGACATTATCTACAGTTCTCCAGCCTTGCCCAGATAGCATACAAGCGGGGTTTGATCGAAACTCTATTTCATAAGGCCAGTCGTACATGCACCCCTGATAAGCCGTAAAATGAACGAGAAATGTTGAGGAAAACGCTGCTGGCAAACGGATATCCTGAAAAGTTCAAACATATTCACAGCAGGACAACAAAATGCAATGGACTAGTACAAACAGCTCAGAAGAGGGAGGAAATTTTTCGACGATATATGGACGCACGGAACTTCGTCTAAGCTGAAAGGTTCACGAGATGTTTAGCTTTGTGACGTTTTCGAGCGATCGACGAAATGTTGCTTTGGAATCTGCCCATTCGTTTGCTTGATTTTGGAATTTTCCGCCATGCATCGCCAAAGCCGATCTATCTTAACAATTTCCGGACTCAAATTGTATTCCCTAACAGCAAAAAACTCCGAAGGCGCGTTTGGACATCCTCCCGGAGCGACCTTGAAATATTTGAACAATCGCCCATCCCACAACTTTGTAAACAGTGAATTAGTGTAACGTCCCATTTTTTTAAGACTAAATCTGTGAAATGAGCGAACAATCTCTTTCTCTGTTGCGTGCGTCGAAGTTCCACAATCTACAGTCATTTTCTCTTCGACCACGTAATTCTTGTAACAAACTTCACATTTGTACTACTGTTTAATTATCCGTTTTTGTATGGTTTGGAAATATCCAGAGTTTTAAGCGATTCAGCGATTGATACACGGGTTCGAGGCATCGGCCCAAGGTTCCCGGATCCAGTCGGTTTGCCTTGCTCAGTGTCAGCGTACTTCTGTTGATCTGAAAGTAGATCACTGAAAACATGGTGTAGCACCGCTCTTGAGGATTACAGTGAATACCAAGAACAGAGAAAGATTATTCGCATAATGCAATTTTAGATGAATGGGAATCAAGCAAACCTTTAAAACAATCCCTGAAAGCGCTGCAGACGACCTCAGAAGGAAGGCTGTTCCGATAGTTAATAACCCTGTAAGAAAAGAACTGCTGCCTAAGAAAGGTTCGAGGACGAAGCTTGAAAAGCTTCTTATTCTGTCCTCGCCGGCCGTCATCATTCGCTACAGTGAAGAACTGTTCTGCAGGACCTACTCTAAAGATGAAGTGTGTGAGTATTAAATCACCGCGCAGTCTTCGAAATTCAAGTGGGTAAATGTCAAGAATTTCAAGTCGAGACTCGTAAGTAACATCACTCAGGCCCGCGACCATCTTGGTAGCCGCGCGCTGGACACGCTCAACAGCCAATATGTCTCTCTTCAGGCCGCTATACACGACCTGATTGGCATACTCGAGGAGCGGTCTTATATAAATCCCGTAAAGCGTTTGAAAAGCTTTCTCGTCCATTCGGGGGAGAGTGCGCCTAATCATCATAAGAACGGCAAATCCCTTTTTTGCCGCCATCTCATGGTGATACGTGAAGGACAAGTTAGACGACAACCAGGTGCCCAGATCTTTCTTCAGATCGATTCTCATGATCCCTACTGTGCTAGATGCGCTGTGAATCATGGAAGCATTGCCAGAATCTCCACCGAATGTCATGTGAGCACATTTATTGCCATTTAGTGGAAGACTCCAATCGTCTGACCAGCGCTTGATCACGTCAAGATTAATTTGTAGTGCACTGGGATCAGTGGCATTCCAGATTTTTAGGTCGTCTGCGTATGAGAGGTTGTTGCTGGAAATATTGTTTGAAAGGTCGTTGATGTAAATGAGGAATAACAAAGGACCTAGAACTGACCCTCGGGGAGCTCCCGCAGGAATGAAAGAGGGAGCGAAAAGGTCTGCTCCGCTCTTGACTCTAAACGTTCTACTATCAAGAAACGAGGCAATCCAGCGAAGAAACTCTCCTTGAATGCCGTAGGCTTCCAGTTTGTGTTTCACGGGGCCGTGTAGGACACGGTCAAAGGCCTTGGCGAAATCAAAGAAGATAGCATCAGAGATGAGGCCATTGTCTTTGGCCTCTGTCAGACTATCCATGAAAATAAGCATGTTTGTTATGCATGACCGATTAGGAAGGAAACCATGCGGTGTGGAAGAAGACAGGTTATTTGATGAGAAGTGACTGAGTATGGCGCGCTTTAATAGGCACTCCATTATTGTGCACGGGATGCTAGTGAGGCTTATTGACCGATAACTAGCCGGAGAGTGCCGGTCACCCACTTTAAATATGGGTGTGGCCATCGCCTCTTTCCATGCGATAGGGAGGATGCTATTCTGGAGTGTTTGCTTGAACTGCATGTTAAGAGGTTAAGCCAGACTAACAGCTGCTTCCTTGAGTATTCTGAGATGGATCATGTCAGGACCCATTGCACTGTATGGATTAACCTTGAGTAAAAGGTCTTCAACATCTAGCACAGAAAACTCAGCGGTCACAAGTGGTTGCCTGGACTTCTGCATGGGTAGTACAGGATGCCAGCTCGGGGATGCGACGTTGTTGATTGCTGAGAAGTACTCCCTGAATAACTCGGCCACAACCAGGGAGTCAGATGAAGTCTCCCCGTTGGGCAGTCGTAAATAAGGGGCGGAAGGTTTGTTCTTCCTTAGTCGTCGCATATGCTCAAATAAGAAGTTTCTGTTCCCGCGGGCTTTTATGAGGATCTTCTCTTGTACGAGTTTGGTGTGTTCGCGGATTTCCTGCCTACACCTGTTTCGGACAATGTAATACGCGCTTAGGTCCTCTGAGTTTCCTGTAAGCTTATGTTTCGTGAATAATTGGGAACGGCTGTCGAGAAGACGACGTATCCTGCGTGGAAGTGGTGGCCAATAAGAGAAACTGCACAGTTTGCGCGGTATAAAGAAGTCGTCTGCTTTCTGAATTGCGCTTTGAAACGTGTGGTAGTTGTGGGCCACGGAGTCCAAGTCAAGAAGAAGTGAGCCTAGGTAGGTTTTCAGGCCGTTAAAATCTGCCGGATTGAAGTTTCCAACGGTGGACCTTTTTGCTGATTGTTGTAACCAGTAACAGATAAGATCAAAAGTTAACAGAGAGTCGTCACTGTGTCCAAGTGGTGGCTTGATGATCACTCTGTCTACCAGGTGGCTCTCATTAGTGATAACTAAGTCGAGCGGAGAATGGATCTGACCAAAAAGGTGCCGCGTCGGGGCGGTGACGTGCTGTGACCACGCCCTCCGACGTATCAACGTCGATACGGAAGTCGAGAATCCGCTTTCACAGTCCTGGTGAGAAACTGATGCCCAGTTTATCTTGGGTGCATTAAAACCACTCATAATAAGCAGATGTGTAAAGCGTTGTGGGCCTAGGAAGTTTTCCAGGCTTATCAGAGTGATCACGCATAACCAAGCATGCTTCTCACATATTTTATTATTATTATTATTATTATAAATTTTTATTTTTGCGATTCAAAGGCGATCATCTGGCAAACGACATCGAACACAAACTGAAGTGTGCCCTATCACGTACGTATAAGACTGCCCAATTACGCTTGGTTTCAACCACCAAGAGACTCGTTCTACACAACCGCGAACGCAGTCTGTCTGACCATTCTGTCTCTCACGTTGTCTATCAGTTCATTTACAGTTGAGGTGACGTCCACATAGGCAGAACAGACCAACGTCTATCTAGGCATGTGGCCAAACTCGTTCGAACTAGTTAAAACAGGGCATGACAACATATGGTAACAGGTGAATTGGTTAATCGAAGCTCCACATCATTGATCGTCAGATACCTCATGATAACAGATCACCAGGTGGTCCCACTTAACTCATTCCAAGTATTGTTACGTCAGCAGAGCCCGATCCTACTGGCCTTTAGCGTAGCTCTGCTGATTGGAGCTCATCAGCCAGCACTATATGCACAAAAGTGAGTGAAGCAATCTCAAGAGTTGCCCTGGTGGTGATGACAATACGTGGTGTGATTGTATGCATGTCCATGCCCTGTCTATCTCTAATTGTCTGTCATATATAACTTGCATGTTTTACGTTTGCGATTGATGAGAGTGAACAAAATGTTCACATTTCGCCACATATATCTTCTATCTGCGCTGTTGAAGTTATTGAAGGGAACCCAGAGTTTCAGTGTACAGTTTAAAAATAATTGCAAAGCAGGCAACACAAACCACACGTTTGTGGTACACCAGGAATCTAAAGATCCTGAGAGAAAGTAAGAGAATGTGTGTTACAAACAGGTTCCACTCATTAAACAATGAACTAGCTTTTCAAAAAAGCTACGGTGTTACAGACGGCAGCATAAATAATGTTAACTGGTCGTATGGTAAGTTCTAGCTTTTGCTTACAGAAGTGAATTTATGCAGGGTCGAACATTGAGTAGTCAGCAACAGACAGGTATTTTGGTGTATCTTTTGAAGCTGCTTTCTGGAGGAATGAGTTCCTACAAGAATCCCCGAAAGGTGCATAGGCTGATTATTGATTGTAGTGGAATCAAAACCTGATGAAGAGTGTTTGGGAAGTCGTCACCGTTATATTCCGAAACACTGGTCTCAACAAATGCGTCTGAATTAGACTACAAATTTCGCATTTGATACAGTGCTGAATAACGCTTTCGATTGGTCACCCTTGCAAAGAACACACCAAGAACAAATAGAGATTGCATGTAGCAAGATAAAATTGGCCCCGTCTTACATAAACCAGTTAGTTGGGTGAACGGAGCAAAAGTAACATGATGCGACCAAAGAACGTTCACCAAAAGTGAATATAAAACTGATGCAACATTATTGAAGTGATCTCAGTCGCAAGGTACTACACGCTTGGGAACAGTCCATGTACCCGCACAGACCGATTCAAACGGAACTTATGAAGTGTAGATGGATACTCTGCACAAACTTGACGGAGTTTGACTCAATAGTTACCGAATGCTTGAATTAAATGATGATGCGTCATATAGAGAGATAAATGAAGGAGTCCATTCGTTGTTAAGCTAACCGGAAAGTAAATCAACAGGAAAGTAATGGCTTTTGGAAGAGTATGGAAAATACTCCGAATATTGTGCTCCACTCCAACCAAAGGTGTATTGCTCCTCTCATTTGGCATGTACGGGTGTTCCATCAACTGTTGTTTCCGGACTCACAGTATTATTCATCCGGAAACTCCCGTCATGTTTCACTGAGTCCGTGTTCTTTAACGACTAATATCCTTCAGTCTTTATCTCACTGCTCCCTCTCTGACCACTTGTTTGGTTGTCGCATATATGGTGCAGTTGGTCTTGAGTTGTCATTCGCACCAAACCAATCAACTGCAGTTGAAATAATAATGACATTACCAATGGTGTGTAACCCAATGAATACGTGAGAACCACGCTCAGGTATTCGCGATCGAAGAGTGTGATGTAAGACGATACACTGGAGTATGCTAATTTAAAAAATACCAGAGATGACATACATAGCGAAAAAATTTCAGTTTATGGATAATAATTTGATGTGAATACGTTTAAAAAGTTAGTGAAATCCCCAATATCCCAGGGAAAAAGTTGTGTGCTCACATTACTTCACACCTTAGAAGATGATATCTGACGTGATAGTCAAACCTATGCCAGAGAAAGGTGGTGAGTTGATGGCAAGAATTGTTATTCGAATCACTTTGCCGTTATTTGATGTGAAAGGCGTCCAGAAAATAAATAACCATTTTTCAGAAAGAGAGAGGATCGAAAATATTGGACTTCCGGAAAAATTAGGGACATGTAGACTGCACCTTCTTGATTGGTCAAAAATCAGTTGAATGTTTTAACTCTCTTGCATTATACAACCAATGCGCAATCTCGAGCGTATGAACATTGTAGATTGTTTTCTTGCGTTGAATAAATTTATCGATTCAAGAATGAAATGCGAAATTGCCTGATATTTGAGATGATGTAAGTGATCATGTGAAATGTGACGAACACTGGAATATTCAATCTTTGACAAACATTCATAGGGGTTGATAAAACATGACACTAGCAAAAGTTGTTACCACATGGGGAGTCTATGTTGCTGTGTGAAACATTTCATATACTTGTGATGACCTTCGAAAAGCCCGACAAACCCAGTGAGCAATCCACTCATGCAAAACTAGATGTCGGTTTATGGCAGTCATTTACACAAGCCGTTTGCTTGATCATTAAACCGCGCAACAAAAAGAGGTACCGTCTGAAATAGTGCCTCAGTATATAAAATCTGCTGAATGACGATTTACGAATTGTAATCCACCTGTGAAAGCAGTCCTTTGTCGTCAGCATCTCAATGTGATAAGTAAAACATGCATGAATGTTTCGTAAATCTGTGAAGACAATCGCTGAGGACTTGTCTGCTGTTCACGTATGGTGGGAAAAATTATGAACCATTGTTGCGCAACAATAACCGAGTGGTAATCAGCTGCTGCACAGTAGATAACTAGTTTTGCTATTTGTTCTGTAGGTGATTGTGTAATTCAATAGAATGCGCCGAAGCCCACTACATATTACAGAACTTGACATGCAACAATCATTCGTACAGTTGATTAACTAACGTTTTGTTCACGTCAATTTTCTGGAATAGGAAATAAGTCTGGACCCTCTGTTCAGTGCAGCTGATGACCTAGAGTTCTCACAAACTGGCAGCATCCGCAGATTGCTGAATTTAAAGTTTTATGCCATTATTGGTAAGTGCACGTTGTGGGGCCGCTGGTGTTGTAGTTTACGTACTATTTGTACACAGATGTATTTCTGAGTGGCAATCCAGCATGATGACAACATGCAATGACAGTAATGCTCTAGTCCACTGTTCCATTACGAAAAGAACCAGCCGAGGGTATTCTCAATGCAATAGACGCGGTCAACGGTGAGTGACGCCTTGAACTGGTCCGAGTTATTCCTTGGTGTTTACAAGCAAAACTCGCGGACATAGGCTACCATTTATCAGTCATGCAACTATGTGGCAAGCTCACTCAGGGGCGTTACCAAGACTCGTGCATTTTCTCAGTGATTGTCAGCAATTTCGATGATCACATCAACAAACAAAGTTTCGAAACACTTGAGAAAACTAATATATTCAACCTGCAAGTTCAAAATTTATCGCGGATTCCCCTGCAAAATGCACACACCTTTAAGAAAAGTCACTGAACTCTTCATTCCTTCCAATAAGTGCTAACAAATGTTTATTGGAAGTGAAATAATGTGAACAATGTGCTTTCACGTTAGCTGTTGTAAGACAACGTGCTTCTTACTTCGTACGCAACAAGCAACCTAATGAATAACAGTTTATTCCACTACGCCTATACACGCCGTTGTTGCTCGTCGCAATGTTGGTTTATTCCAGTTAACAGGTGGCAATTTTGCTAGATTCAAACTGCTATATAGAAGTCAGTTATAATCAAACCGATGAAAGCAGCACGATGGGATCATTTCAGTAACCGATCATGTCAAACGTAAACTTTCTTTCCAAACGCAACTGTTTGTGTTCTTAGACATCAACGGTATCAGAACGCCAAGATTCAGAAAAAGTGAGTAATAACCTTGCGCACACTATTTACTATATCGATATATTCAAAACACGTTTCTTCCTCGAATTTCATCCGAAGAAATATGCTTTTATTAATATCACAAGTGACACCTCAACCAAAGTTATCTCAGTAGACGTGACTTCAATTGCAAATTGTTACGCGTTGGGGATGTATCAACGACTGAATGAACAGTCAGACATGGAAACTATAACGTGTGATCATTGATCACCGTGTAAATTGATGTGGAGTTTAGAAACAATCGATTCTGTACACGCAAGACCGGCTTAATTTGACTAACTCCAACTTACTTTATTCTCACATACTTGGCAAATACTGTCTACCACTTTAGACATAGCTGCAAAGAAGGTTACATAGGCAGAACCGAGATTCGTTTGTTTTCCGGAGTTAAATAACGTGCCTGAAAGTGCACGAAACTCCGTACTATCGAAGAACAACAATGTCCTAAAGGCACCCAAGCAGTCAGTTCAGGCAGTCGAAGACATTCAGACCACCAGCAGTGTTATGGTCATCCGAATCTAAGCCTTTCGTGGATTGTTGAGGCAGTTTCAGTCAAGCAGACAAGCCCGGCCCCCTGTGTTCAGAAGCGATTGTACGTGTAATTGACCCTGCACGTGGTTTAGTGACATATCCCAATCCGCCGAATGACTTTCCGTCCAGGCTCCTGAATGTAGATTGTGAGGTTGACAACCACGAGTCAAGAAGAAGTGCTTGTATCTATCATTTACATCTCATAACTATTCTGCTCAATCTTCGAAGAGAGCGAACTCTTTTGAACGTTAATTTCCATTTCGTTTGGTTTGAAGGAACGTTGAGCAGCATTTCGCATGTTTGCTCCGAAATAAAAGTGAAGAATCTGACCGGTAAGTCAACAATTGTCTACTCCAATGATTACTAAAATTCCCTTCAATTTCAACTGAATTTTCCTTTTTTCTGAGGAATATACGGTTGATTTGTCGTATAAAGTGACTTAGCGTCATAGCTTTGGTGGATCGATTGAATTAATCTGCAAAGCCAGTCTGTCACCTTTGACAGTCGTAGTTAACAAACGGATTAAGCAGTTGAATATCCCACGTGAATTAGCCAACTGCGGTAAAATAAATATCACATTTGAATTTGGAGCTGATAGAAAACTATAATCGTGAGATCTACCATAACACTCACGTCGGTGTTTGTACATGAAAACTGAATCTTGAAAGTTGTAAACTGCAAATTGCAAAGTCATTCCAAGCAGATGACAAGCAGATAGTTGTTATCACATGAAAGATGGCTCCACTAAATAAGTTATGATTGTTACAGTTCGTGATACCGAAGTGACGTAATTATATTTTGGGCCAGAATCAAGGGCGCCTAGGTGGACCAGAACGTAAGCCGTAACATTTACCACTAAACAAATATTTCACGAAAAATTACGCCGTATAAAACTTGGTTACGACTGATATGTGTTGACAAAATTGAAAGCAGTAAAGAACAAACGGAAATTTGTGCGGCTGATTTATGTCTCAACATATCCTCAGCATATCCTTCATTCCGTAACACATATTTTGAAGATAGCAGAAACCAATGAGTACTTAAGCTGGCAGCGATAAACAACAAACCGATACGTTTAGTAGGTAAGCTGCGGAAGTGATGAGCAAAGTTGCCATGTAACATTAAGCATACCATATCAAGAATAACTGCAACATAACCGTCGGCTTCACGTTAGTCACTAATCATCCCATTATGCAATTTAAACGTAACGTGCGAAAATTCACCGCTGTACTGTGGTTAAGGTTGCATACTACTGATAATAGTGAAACTAAACCACTTCAAGCAAGGTTGGCAGTTGTGAATATTCAGGACCGGCCTCGACTCTTTCGACAAATCTGCCGTCCTTATGTGTACAGGTACATCACTCAGAATATCAAACAACTACCGGAAAACCCTGATTTAGATTCATCATTTGGGCTTAACACCTTCTAATAAGCAAAGTGACTCCGGTGAAGGCGGAGTATTTTGTAGTGAAGTCGATGCCGCACCATTACCTACACAGGTGCACGAGAAGTCGCAAATTTGATTCTAAACGTGCGCAGTTGACACGTTTTTGGTATCGGGAGCTTCGAAGTGCGATCGTGTAATCTGCTTCGGTCCTAAGGTAGTCCAATCATTTTGTTGTGAGGCGACCACATTCTATTTGAAGGCTCCACCAAAGTAGAACATTCGTTGATTTTTCTGTCCAATTTTGTTTCGAAGGCCATCGGTTCGTCTGTTAGCCAGTGGTATGGAAGAGATATATTTCGAATTTGATCGCCACACAATCTACATACTTGCAGTTGCGTTCGCGTCAGTGCATAGCTTGTGCGCTCTTTCACACTGCCATAAAAGTTGTAAGATTTTCATATATGGTCGCAGGTCGCTCAGTGGGACTACAGTGCGTCGCAACTACATTCGATGAGCAACACAAATTGCCACAATGGTCCATCAAGCAGTGCTTTGTTTGCCTCAGGAAAACATGAGTACCAGTAAACTCACCGGTTGCTGTCGTATCAATCAAGGCAGCGTTCAACATTGAGCAAATAACCTTCGTCTGACGAGGCAAACTGGGCAGTGTGGAATGCACGTGTTAGACTGACCTCAATTACAACCACTTGTCATAGATGTAGAGTGTGAAACGATGGCTAAATTCAAAGCCAAGCAGTACTTAATAGCTCGTTCCAAATTTTCTCAACATACCATTTGCGGTATAAACCAAAGCGCATACTTAACTAGTGGTAGTTGTTGCATTCTCGTAATCCAGTGCAGTTTGTTGTTATCGAAAGAACGATTAAACCAGGGGTTCCGTCATGTCGTGGACTTAATTATAATCCGGGTCACGCTTCACTAGGCAACAATATTCGTTATCAACGTTCTCATGAACGACACACACAGATGCTCTTTAACAGTTATTAGTGAGCAATGTTGTGATTAACCGATCTCGTCGACAGAAGGCAGCAAACGTCTTGCTTACTTCAGTAGATGGTTTCACATCGGACTGTTCTCTGAATTGAACTGACGGTTTTCATCAAAATTTGCAAGCTGCATTTTGGCTACTGGTACTTTGTAGGAAGCTTTGCGGAATTGAGTTTAAAGAGGATTGGCGCATGCCCAACAGTTGCTTGTTACCATCTGCCCAAGTGACAATTCCATCCCACTTTAACACCAGTTTCCCCTCCAAGTGCATTTTGAATTTTTTTCTCGATGGCCGTGTTTATACAAAATGGAGTGTGATCGGAATGATGGTGAGAAATGATGACTAGATTTTTATCTAACCGACTAGTTAAGTATTCCACGTAAGCACGTGTGGATTTCCAATGCCGCTGGTAGATGTATTATGCGTCTCCAGTGAATTCTGGCACGCATTTTGCAACCTGTCGGAATGTTAACATTGCAAGCAATTCTTAGTGATGAGCAACTGGTTTTATTTTCTAAATCACATGCTATATGCCATTAACTACTAAACCTTTGGGCCAGTGTTGCATTCTTCCGTTTAAGTAGATTGAGATTGTTTCCTCCCAACGTGGTTATTCTGGGCCATGTAACTACGGTACAATTAGTGACCCTATTCTAGAAAAGTGTACCGCGGTTGAACAGGTAGTGCGTATTCATGTTTATTTGATATTTACGAGCCATTGGTTTTCACCAGAAGAGACGTTTCATATTTTCAGAGTCTGTTGCACACATTGAAGTTCTGTTAAAATATGTGAGTGTAACGGTGATTACTAATCGGCATTGAATCAAATAGCGATATAGGCCTCCTTTGCTCACCATGTAGATATTTGGGAGAATGGACTGAGAAGCAGGTACATACGCTGAGTGGGGTTTGACGAGCGAAACGGTCACGTGACACATATGCAACATGCTTCTTAACAATCTCCATGATGCCGAACATCTACTTAGTGGTTCATAATCAAACATCACGGACTATCGCAGGTCACAGTATAAAAATGTTATAATACGTAAAAGTTTGAATCGAAACGGCTGCAAAACTGTTAGAACATTGTGCTGAACCAAATTCTTATGTCATTGCTGTGGTACGTTTGCGGACCACACTGCAGAACATCAAGTTATCTTCGGATTTTATTGGCAGCAAATTTCGCAAGCAACCCCAGCTCAATATCAGTTTCAACTTGGCAATGTTTATTGCATATCATTCATCAATCAATCAATCAATTCGTCAGATTTGAAGTTACTACACTGGATTCTGCTCTTAATCTATCATGCAACCCGACGTCATTACAGTTTCAATCACATAGCACCGAATCGAATGAATACCAACGCCCAGGCTAAGAAGTTTATCTTCTGAAGGCTAATTTTGGACGGCAGTCAGCGAAAGTTGGCAGGCAGTTACGATCACGGAAACGCATTTAATTTAATATGTATGCAATGTATGACCCCAGCTTTTACGAGTATCATGAAAACAGTCAAAATGACATTCAGAAATGTGCATCGTTATTAACTTTGGTCTAAATAAACTATTGGTTGTCTATCTCAGTTAGTTTCAGTGGCAAAATTCATACCAGTCGGAGTGACATTTATTTGTGACCTAACTCGTCCATTGAGGGAAATTTTATATATAACTGGAAAACAATGTGCTAACAACTGACATTATTGATGTACCTCAACTGACACTTCAGTTGATAAATTCAATCAATAATACCTGAATGCAGTGGATGAAGGTGCATCTGTGTGATATTCAAGCACGTTGCTCATTGAATTCGAATGTATTCAAACTGCTGGGACAAATAACGTATTATACAAGGATTGTGCGTTTACCGTAAATCTTATTTCATTTAACCCAGTTATAATTCTTCATCCTCTTGGATAGAACTGACGCTAAATGGACCACTTTTAGAAGGAAACACAACGGTGCCGTCAAATGAGTTTAGTGGATTTCGAGGGATAAACTTTGATACCATTTTCATCGGACTGAATGACAGTGTGAGTTTACGTTGGCTTTGTTCTGTTTTGCAGTGTGAATAACACGGCCTTTTTCTACAAAGCCCGAAGTACCCGTTCACGATGTGGTTATTCTCGCAGCCGCTGTTTGCCTCAAAATCTAATGCCGATAGGAATGCACGTAGTAGTAGCACATTTGATAGTAGGCGTGTGCTGTAGTACAATGCCAGGCGCGTGTGAGAAGAGTGTCAATTCATTGCACGTAAGCTCACCAAATTTTCTCATTTCCAAAATATCCTCCAAGATGGATCACGCGGTATAATGCCTCCTGTCTTCCATCACCATTCGCTATTTTTCCCGAGAAGAATTTAGCCACTCATCGCTATAGCCATGTGGACGCAGAGAGTGGATGAAATGGTATATCGACTTGGTGGTATAGAAGCTTCCAGAATTACTGAGCGGTATCTCAATATAGCAAGTGCCACCTTGACCACGATTAGGCAAGCTGGCACAGGTGAGAATTGACCTCAACGTCTCCTAAGAAATAACACAATATAACGTGCATGAATCACTTAATGAAAGACCAAGCGTACTGGACAAATGCTAATCAAGTGTACCTATAAATATCGCAGATATATGTGTAAACCGAAACAGCAACAGCTCTTAAAAAGTTATCTAGTATCCTCCTGAATCACATATGGCAAATTGATGATTTCCTTGCCCACACACTCGGAGTACTTCATGGACAAGTGATGTGACGATAGCACTCCTGGTCATATCTGGGGCGTTGGTATAATTGTCCTCTTCACGCCGTCAGAACCCGTTTAAAGGTAGACGTAGAATGACCAGTAACCAAGCCCACAACTTACAGCCTAATGTTCCGGAATCTAATGGGTAGCTTACTTCTGAGTTAAAGAAGTTCAGCACAACAAACAACATAGTGTCCTCAGAAGATGCTTGGCTACAAACAAGTCCACTCCAACATCACTTAAAGAGCCATTGTGGTTTTCTCCAACTGTAAAAAGTTTCAGCATTCATTTTCCACTGCGGTATCGTCCTGTAATCTTAATGCAGCCATTGTACTTTTTACCTAGAATTCAAAAAGTGCCAGCTGGTAACAAGTTTCCGATGATCATTCCATCTTGACTAATTTCGTTGCGAATTGTCAAATGAACACGTGTCCCCGGCCTTGTTATAAATTTGGTGGAATTGGAATCGATGTGAGAGAAAGTATACAAGGTCTAGCCTTTAGGTTGGGAAAAGGTGACAACAGAATAGGTTGATAAATGGAGCGAAAAGGCATCAAAAAACAGATAAAAAACATCGAACAGCAGGTTATTTGCAATAAGTTGAGTGAAACCACCTTTATAAGTAGAAACATAATCACAGTGACTGTGAAAACGTCCACCAAAATTGACACTTCCAATTGGTCGCTCATTTTTGTGAGATTTTTTATATTGCACCTCTGGTAGAACGGTTCGCGAGAAGAGGAATATTCGGCAATAAAATCAGCCATCCCAATTTCTGAGATCAAAACAACCAATATTCTTAAACATTCCGTCAGAACCAAAACCACTAATTCGTACACTGCTGCCAATGAAAAAGCTGACACGTAAACCTCATGTACATCGCACGAATAGATACGCGAACGAAGATGAAAAATATAAGGTCACATAACGTATTATGTAAAAACCCCGGCGTTGTGATGTGTTGATCAAGGAAACTTCTTAGACGAACACCGTCTGATAATTCTCCAACTGTGCAGGTTAGTGAATGGCTGATAACATTGGGTTCTGCTTGCACTAGCATATTTCAAATGGGCTAACTAAGTGAACTCAGCGCCCTGTTACGTTGGCTAGTCAGCAGTCATGTTCCGAGTAACCGGTTCACCAGTCTGCGAATCATGCGTCGTCAGGTGTTCGGCCACATTCGGACGTGTTCTGCTATCTGTTGTCGTTCTGTTTGTTCCACGAAAACTTCGCTGCAACCTCACGTGATCTCGTCAACGCAGGACATGGGATAATTAGATAAACTGCGTTAGATACTATGGGCTTCAATCCCTATGATTTTTTATACTGAACAAAAATGTACGCATTTATACATGAATGCAGATATCACGCTTGTATTTGGTTACTCACAATTTTCTAAATTTTAGAATGCGATGTCAGAAACACATCCACCAGTGTGTAGCTTCAGTTCTCTTATTGCACGCGTCCAGACACTTGTGTCGAGATAATGTTGCTGATTATGTAACGGGTGAAATGCTTTCCACATCTTTGTTGTCTTGAGAGCAGTCAGTATGCTAGTTAAACACATCCGGCTAAATGATGAGAGCTCGAACCAAACCCTGAGTGTGTAATCTAGCCAACCAAACGTATTAACAAAGTTGTGTTGCTTTGCGATAAACTGAAATTTGCAACTTGTGATCTGCAAGCTGTTTTTTGGTTATCCTTGAGAACATCACTCATAATTGGTCGCAGCTGTCGCATTCTCAAAGGCTGTCTAATAGGTACCTCTTAAAGGGAAGCAATAGGCATATATTATACTCCCATCAGAGCCCGTCCTTGCTACAGCCGGGAATAAAACCCTGGTCGCGCTTAAAAATTGATGAATTTTGTGATTTAAACGTGGGGAGGATTCGTTGTCGCGGGGTTATCGATTAGAGTTCTCAGGGTTTTACTGTGTCTTCTCTCGAGACGATCGAGCAATATGATCACTGTTCACACGCAAAAGTGAATTAGCGTTCACATAAGATAACCCGGTCGTGCCTAATGTGGGGTCAGTGGCGCAGTGGTGACGACGGTTGCCTCATGTCTATGTAGTCAAAGTTCTATTCTCGGCCGTGAAAAGAACATGCACTGCTGACGAGGCGAGACAAAATCGGAACTCGAATCTAGTGCTTTTTGCTTCTGAAAGGGAAAAGTTAGAAAGCCTTTAGGAATGCCGCAAAGGCGATCATCTGCGGGTGATATTCAGTCTGTTTGAAATACTGAATTCCCTACTACTCATCGGCAACAGGTCAGGTTTGCACATAAGACCACACGCACTGCTCAGTTCTTCTATCCGGCCCGGCACTGAGGCAACCTCGATGAGTAACCTGGAAACATACTCTACACTTGTCCGTTTCTCCCCAGATAGCCTGTTGTTTCAAAAGCACTAGGGTCGAATACCTTGTGTTTTTTTCGCACGGTACATTATTCACTATCATACTTTCCTACTTCTGGAGTTCATGACGTTCCATTTCGATTTTTCCAGTTTCCTAAGATTTTCTTGATGAAGACAATGTCATTTGCTTTACCTACCTATGGTTAACTTATAAAATAGTACGTAGTGGCAGAAACGCAGACTGAAAATATAAACACACATTGGACCAAATCGAAACCTCAACGTGCTGAGTTCTTCTGATATAATCAGAAGAAATAAGGGGTAACCTGAGTGAAACGGAATTAAGCACAATAGTTAACACCCATCTATCAAAACCAGTGTTGTGTGTGAAATACATCTCACACGCAGTTACGCAGCTGTTTCAAAACGGAGTTACTAGTTGTACACTATCGAAGCCAAATTAATAACACGTACAGCTTGAAAATAAACTCATTTTTCTCGCTACTTTAACAATGGATTGAAGCCTACTTGAAGTGTTGAAAAAATTCTCCACCACAATAAGCCAAATGTTTGTGTGGATCTCAGGTCAAACAGTGGTTAATCTTTTTCTCTGAAACCCTCAATGTAATGCATCGCAAAACCATTCAACCAACATGTGACAAAGGACAAATTGATTGACTCCGTTGTTAGCTGCCACAGGCATTTTAAAGTGAAGACAAAGCTTTCTGATTGTCCTCCATCAAATGCAGATGTCAGAGGCCATTAAACGTGTTCCATTACTGGCCAACACCGTGGACATGGAATACGGCGGTCGTTTCGATAAAGACGAAAACTGGTTCGCACAGGTTCGTTTATATTTGGAAAACGCATCTCACATTGCTGACGACCACACGGCTCTCAGCGCATTGAAAGATGAACTGAAAGGCTTTTTCCAGCAGGGTGGTGAAGGATTCACAGACAGTTTCGTCATGAAATGTAAGTATGCTTTGATGCCCTGCTAGAAATGACATTATTTGCTTTGTCATTTGCGTAAACCTACCGTTATCAGCCTTGAATTATATTATTATGATAAACTACCAAGTCTATGTTTTGTATCACTTCCAATTAGTATAATCTTCCGCGTTAACCCGGACGTTTGATGTTATTAAGACCTATCCGTAATCTACGTAATAGCTACAGATGGGGTTTGGGCTCTCGACCAGCTTTCGCATTATAACCACGTAGATTTTCATGACATCCACATCAAATTAGGCACAACCGGATTATCATCTGTAAACTTGTGGACACACTCATGTGCGATAAGTGTTCACGTTGCCTAATGCCAGAATAGGAATATAACGTATATGCTCGTTCTCCTCAGTCGCGATTGGTAGTTGATTTGTGGGAATCGAACTATACCTTGGTTCTATTTAATTGTGCAAAATACTTACAATTCTCACCTCTGTTTGTTAAATTCTAGGGAATACCCAGCACACCTCCTAAATAGCAGTTGGACCAAGCCAGTGTTTCAATGACACCGAAATAATTATTGTATACTAGATAAAAGAAGATGAGAGGATCCACATGCAAACACTTAGCGATGTCTGACTGGATACCGTTAACCTTATAAACTTTTGTGAAGTCGGATGTGTAGCTTTAAAGTGATCGAAAAATTTACAGGAATAACTATTATATAACAAATACCATAATATCGACGCAGTGTAGTAATTATTTCGAACTGGTGGGTGGAAAGATATTTATTCTGAAAGATTGAAACTTACGCTTTAGGCAGACTGATATAAAGAATGATGTGAGCCTTCGTAGGAAGCTCAGGACTAGCTGGTAGAAATTCTGACAGATTCAAAGTGGGAAGCATGAATCAAAATTTGGGGGGTTATGGTGTACTATGCTCATACAGAGTTGAGATACCAAACTCTGGTGCTCCTGCGATTTTTACTTTGAAATACTTTTCTTAGTAAAAACACTCAGAGTTGTGAACCAATGAAAAACAGTTTTCTCCATAAGATGTCTCAAGACCATTAATTGTCCTCAGTTTTATTGTACTCTCAAAATAACCACCTGCAGAATTAATGGGATCAAATGGCGGGGCTCTGACGCAAGTTGGAGTATCCCGTTTTTATTCGAACACTTAGTGTTCGGAGTGAGAAGAATATTGCTCAGTGAGTAATTAAGCGCATAAAAGTAAATCAACAGTACAAATGGTTCCAGAAAACGTAGTGACGATGAAGCATAAAAATATATTTTAATTCTGACACTCCTACTCATTCAGCGAGCTACGCTTATTCTGCTTGCAGAGTGTTTGCAACCGTAATGTGGCAGGCGTCTATCGAGTGCACAGTCAGCTGAGCAACAGATTGTGGTTGAAAATCAATGCGAACGTACGTGCGAGCATGTTATTAATCAAATGCCAAGGTACAGAATGATGGCAAAACCGAAAAGCGAGATAAATTTTCATTGAGCCTGTCAAAGTTGTAAACTACGAGACTGCATATTTAGGCACACATGGCAAGGCTAGGAATCATGTAAAACAAAAGGTGCACGTAAACAAGGGTTCGGGTATGGGAAGTAAGGACGGAGTAAGTCAGGGAACCACATGGTCCGACAAGTGGGCGATATTGTGTTTTAATGATATATGGAAATCCAGGTTCGTCGAAAAAACACTTTGTCGCACTCGGTTCAAATAAAGGAGGAATGTATAAAAAAAGGAGATAGATAGAACTAGTGAGCGTGGTCACCAAATTTCTACCCTGCATTCCATCGTCATCACAAACTCAACACATTGAAATCACCAATATACCCTGAGGAATAGCGGAACGCCCGGCTCATGTAGCTGCATGCATTTGACTTATGTTTTACCTGAACGTTTTCTTCGTTTATCACCAACGGTTTGTCCGCGATCAATCCTTGAACTATTGCTTATTACAGCCTACTATTAGGCATGTTGAGGTGGCGGTGGCTGACAAAACAACAAGCAGGGGCGAATGGTACATTAGACAGTCTCTGTAGTAACTCTACTCAATTGTAATATAGGATACCTCGTAAAGAATTTTCAAAATACGTGTAAAGTTTTTCATTAATATAGAGTTATTCATTTTATTTCACAGCCACCAACATACACTGCAATCAGTCGAACGCCGAACGCAAAATCATTCGTAAGTGACCTGAAAGCACTGTAAATATGATACTGTCTTACTATGATATGTAGAATAATGATATTAAAACACACTTGAAGAAGTTATACTAGGTCGTGTGTAGAACTCGTTCGCACATGAACATGTCAACCTAAGATTGTGTGTCACGCTGAAGTATCAACATTACTGCAACGTTCGTGGTGTTAACTTGAATTTCACCCCCTTAGATACGGATGTCGCACTTATAGATGAAACGGTCTCCATCAACATCGAATTAGTCGATATGAATGTCCAATTCTCATTGTCTCACTGACCTTGTGTCATATATAAAAGCTTCTGAAAGCTCAAGAGAATGATTCCTACAGTACTATCATTTGCAGCTATTGACCGGTGTGTGTAACATTGCGACCAAGCATGTGTGTTACCCAAATTTGCTCAACAGATATCACTTACAAAACGACATGTGCAGACATAAGGCAACATGAAAGTGAGTGTTCTAACAAAAACCTCGGTTGTAATCCACATCATCTCTCATGATACATACGTGTGATGGTCAGGCTCGCACAGTGTGACGATTTTAAAGGGTTATTCTGAGGAGGACATTGATATCAAAAAGCATCACTGTACCAACCAACTAGAAGAATCCTGATCTGGAGCTGCTACAATCAAAGAGTGGTATGGCGCTCTGCTGATGACGTAAGAAGGCTTTGGTCGCGTATGAGCAGAAGAAACTGCTTTAACTACAGGCTGCCTACGATCGGTAGTGCATCACACATTACGGTCAAAATGTTATACCATTGCTCAAAATCTTGCTTTGGTTCATGACACATGCACAGCGCATAACAAAGATCCGAGCGAAGCATGAGCGCTTACATCATGAAGGCGGAAGTATAAGCCGGCCGTTCAGTGTCAAATGAATCAAGTATTTCTGTCATCCTGTCAAGGCAGTTACCACAAAAACTCTTTAACTGTTCTGTTCTTATACTCAAGTTTTTAACGGAGAGAAAATGAATCAGGCCTATCCGGTCCTATGGTCTCCTTTTCTCTTGCGAATACTTTCATGTCGTCTACATATTGTCGATAAAGCGTTATGCCATGCAATGTATTCGCGAGACGGAGCTCAATCATAGACATGAAAACTTCACCTAAAATCGGTCCCAAAGGGCTACCCATCGCAACCCCGTCTATTTGTTGAAATCTCTCAAGAAAACTATTGGATTTACTGAACTCCTCGCATCAGAATCTAACGTTATCGTCCGAGTTTGAAAGTGAAGACACGCTCACCTTTCTGGACATTAACATCAAGCGACGAAATGACGGTACAGTGCGTCGATCGGTACATCGCATGTCTACCTGGGGAGGACAATATTCGAATTTCAACAGTTTCTCACCCACACAACACAAACGCTCGTTGGTTTGTTGTCTGTTTCACAGAGCACGAACTATATGTACCGGCGATACACTAGATGCCGAGGTGACATTCATTCGTGACACCTTGGTCTCCAACGGTTATCCACCGGGTTTCGTTGCCTTTCACAGTAAGCCGAAATCAATAAACCCACAGGAAACGTCTGTCCCGAAGAAACCGGTGTACAAGCAGTTACCGTACAAAGGAGATAGTAATATGCCGTTTCTAACGCGACGACTGATGCAGGCCATCCAAAGGACGTATAGTGCAGCTACACTGCGCTTACTTAGTCGCACCAAATCGCTCACCCTTCCCCCCATCAAGACGCGGACTTCAGAGCTGTACACTCCACACTGCCTCCACCAGTTCACCTGCAGCTGCGGTGACGTTTACATTGGCAGAGCTGATCGATCCCTGCGCCTTAGAATGGAGGAACACGTGCCCAAGTATATCGAGGACTTGATGTGTGGTGTGACCCGACGCGACCCTACCAAACAACGCAAGCCGGCTTCTTCGACCGCCAGACGCCTGCTAGAGACCGGTCATGTGGTCGATCCGACAAACGCTTTCCGCGTGTCGAGGCGTCAGCACAAGTCTGTCATTCTTAAGTCACTCGAAGCGCTGCTAGTCACGCGTAGCAAGCCGGTCCTCTGCGTGCAAAAGCTGTTGACCTTGAACCTCCGTCTGCCGTGGTTTTGACCAATGACAGGCCAGTGTGTACATCGACTTGACGCATGAACTTAATTCGCTTGAATATTTTTATTTCCACCGCTGTTATGTGTTAGCAGCTGACGAGCACATACGAAATGCTATTGCCATCTTGCAAAACCGGCATTCTAATTTCAATTTTCAAATTCGTAACTAGGGAAGTGTGTTCTATATTTTCCTGAATTTTCAAGTGTATTCTGTTGAAAAACACCCTGAAGTTTCGTTGTATTCAGATTTCTCCATTGCACGTGCTCTGTATAAAAATGTATGGCGATATGGATAGAGACCGTAGTCAACCTGGGGAGCATTGTGGTAAGTTCTTATACAAAAGGCCTGTCCAGTTAGTTCTTACAGAATGGCTGAGTGTGATAATAGACTACCATCAAAAAGGAAATGAAATTCTCTCCAATATATTTACTGGGCAAGTCAGTTACCGTTTGAAACACCTATGATGCCATCACATACATTGTTTCCAGCCACTAGCGTGAAGATAAACTTTAAAATGCAGAGCGGTAATAATTCAAACATTTCGATATTTGTGTCCACCTTCGTCAAATATTTCCTCAACACTTATTTCCTCGGTGACAAAATTAATAATCACCGTTGCAGAAACTGCACCAATGTAGCGATTTGTTAAAAGTTCGCCTTCTGTCATCAGTTCCAAACATAAAACATGCAGGTTATGTATGACAGACAAACAGAGAGGGACAGGTTAAGGACACGCACACAACCACACCAATTTTGTGCATAGCGTCGGCCAATGAGTCCTACTAAACAAAGCTCCCCCAAAGGTCAGTCGATGGGGAATCTGGTAACGTAAGAATATTTCAAGTGGTCGCAGTGGGTCATGAGGTGTCTGCTAATGAATAACGCAGGGTTCCGAGCATAGCTTGACAGATTTGAGATTCTTGTGGCGTGAGTCGTTTGGATCATTTTCGGGGGTGGTCTGCCACTCGCTGGGACAACTGTTTCTCTTCTGCCTACGTGAATGCTGAATGCCTCACGATGACGGGCTGAAGCGTGAAGTGCCCGCTTCTGCGGCTTCTTTTCGTGTATACTCATGTGTTCCTGTGGAACCAGCCACGTGGGTCGCACGACCAGGCGATTATTAGAGCGTAACTGGAGCATCGCCCAGCCCGGGGTAATAGCGGAGTTACCAAGACAACTACCATCAAAATTATTGCATTCCTGGTTGATACAAATCACACGGTCAAACTGGCCTCCTCCTATTGTCCGATTTACTGGGTCAACTTGCATTCACGCAGAAGCTATCATTTGTCGTATTTTGGCCACGGCTGAAGCGATCGGAATTCGACTGAATAATCCACCTGTGTGCTCACAGAAGCGCTTTGTTCGTGCGTTGATATTGCCATGGTCAACCACCGACATCAAGCCCGACGAAAATCCCATGGTTTCAGTTGCGACCTAATTGTGATATAATTGTATCAAAACGTTCTCCGCCTATGACGAGTCTGACCTCAACTGAACTCAATATTTGGTTCAGTTCGCTTCACCTTGATTAAATGATGAATAACCGAAAACGACCTTGTTTGCTACACCAATTTTCCAATGAGTTCGCTAGGGATTTTTAGTATTTTAATCATACCAAGCAACCCATAGAGTTGTGGCAGTGATGACATGATACGTGGTGTGAACATACGCTATCCATTACCTGTCTATCTCTATCCTCTATCATATACACCCTGCATATTCTACCTTTGTGGCTGAGGAAGGTAAACGGAATCGAAATATATCGGAATACGGTTTTCTCCTACGCCAAGTAATTTATTGAATAGAATCCACTGTTTTAAACGAACTGTCTAACAGTTAGTAAACCAACATTGTCAAATTAGCGCGATAATTTGAGTAATTTACTTAGTGTGCGCTTTAAACGAAATCCTTCGGCCCTGACTTAACATTCTGTCACACGCGAACCTCCTAATATTTTCAGTTTCACCGCATGTATCTAAACTTCAAGGCTGTTGAAATGGGCCCCGTGATAACAGCGCAGGTGCACTTAGGGAGTGGCGCAGTTGTCTGTTTGTCGACTAGTCTTTACACTCAGCTTTTCTGCACGATATAGGCAATTTACCAACCCTGTTGGAAGATTATCTCTGACTGTCCTAAATTGGCCATGATTTGCCCCGTCAGCATCCATCTTCCAAGCGAATTTAACGAGTGCGGAACGGAACAGCTCGTCAACTCACTTCGTAATAGTTCACGTTTAAAAAGCTAAGGTGAAAATAAGCATCAGAGCACATCTCACCTGTGGCATGTATTGCTGCATTCGACCATGCGTCAGCCACACGGTGCACATTTCAGCCCATCAGTGTGTTGCACTCAACTGTATACCCGCGGGTTTTTTGTTGTAGCTTTTCCGTTGGTTAACATACTTTGTACTTTTGTACCAATGTGTTAGTGGGTTGTTGTCTCAACCACTCTCAGGATCAACCACGGTTCCGGACACATTCACCACGGGACCAGCTTGGAACTCAAATAGCCAAGAGCACGAATGTGGTATAGGCCAAACAGAATGTGAACAAAATCATTTTGATAATGGCATGTATGGAACTTTCACAGGCAAGCACCGTAGGTGCAAGATAATGTTGTTGTTTTGAAGAAGAAACAAATGAGTATCACAAATGATTTGTGACGTAGAGCTGATCATCTTGAGAACCTCAAAGTTATATACTCTAGATTTAGTTTGCTGCAAAACTCTCACAGGCTGTGCTCAGTTATGCGCATGCTAAACATGTTGGTGCAAAGTCAAATTGTGCCCGTAAGCGTATTCCATTTGAAAGGTACGACACAGTTAATCACATTACGGTTCACGACAACTTCTTAGAGGGTATCGATTAACCAGAGATTCAACAAGTATCAAAACCAACATAGTTGTTTAAGTCCACCTCCATTAGTTCGTATGCTGACGTGCTGTTTTGAAATGAGACGCTCTGCAAGAAATCTAGCGTTAGTCTTAAGTTTAGCCTGACGTTCCATAAGAACAGTAGACCTAGTGTGAACACCCAACCAATAATTTTAACAAATGAGACTACTTAGAAGGAAGACTGTCTAAGGTGACAGACCGCTAAGGTTTACGCTGGTGGCTATTACCAAGTATACAAACATATAAGATTCAAACGGTTTTCGGATTCACAATCAACATAAACAAACGCTCAGTTGTATGCAAGATGGACCCCACGACCCGGTTGCGAAAACCCCCTTACAAAGTTGTTTTAGTTGGAAATTATCCATTACAAACAAACAACATGATAGGTAACTCGTGTCTTTCTTCCCTGAAAATCGGCATGCGCAAGTGAAACCAAAATTACCTATGCGATAGACTCACCTTCACCAACAAAAGCGCATAGGCTGTAAAGTTTGAAATTACTTTTGCAATTTGCTACACGTTAAGGTCAGTAATGTGCGCAACTGATAGCGGATCATTTTGTTCATTGTGTTCATCCAGTACACATAATTAACTTGCAGGCATTGTTCCAATTTCCGTGCTTTCAATGGGCACACTGTGGAATTTTTTATAAGCGAAGTGATGAGTTTAAGGTTCGATTAAAGTTGTCTATACTTTCTGAGATAGGGAATTTCATAAGAGGGAGTATGGTTAAATTGCAGGGAATTTTCCAGAAAGTTAAATGAAAATTAAGACGCTTTATTTTGTGGCACAATCTGATACTACGAAACACGAGAAACTTCACTAAGAGGTGTAATTTTTAATACAGAGTGAAAGAATTCATTAGCTCAAGAGGAACATAGAATCATTTTATCGTATTATCGCAAAACTGCTCCGTTTGTCACGCGACTTCAAAAAGTTACACCACTACGCTGCGTTAGATATTAAGATAAACTATTTCTTGCACTTATCTCAATGGTTTTGACAATAAACTGGTAACATTTTCTCAACAGTCGTATATCTGAAAGGAACACTGGATATCAGCACCCAAACAACTGCCGTCAGCGTGGAACGCGCTATCACATCGGTAAGTGAATAATTTGGCTGGTGTGCATTAATTCCGTGCGTTTCAACTTGTGTTCAATAAAACCAATCAGACTTACACGACAATATTAATAATAACCTCAATTTGTCAGTTGTCAATATAGTGAACGTCTGCTCATGAGGATATATTAAGGATGATCAATATGCAATGTTTTCATTGCGGCTTTGCATCGCGGTTTAACTTGTGAAGCAAGTCATTCACTATGTTAGTTCTGACCAACTGAGCACGTGACCGTTCACGTGAGCTGAAATTTATCGCATAGGTAGGCCTCAGCACTCAAACGGAAACCATTAGCGTAGGCGTAGCTGCGTGTCAAACGAATTAACAGGTTGTGTAAATATAATGGTTGGTCACAAAGTTGAACGCCTACCCTGGCGTGTGTGAAATGGGCATCCGAATAAAACCCAACACTTATTACGTATGAAAGTATAATAATAATATATATATTTCTCGACGCATATGTGAGACGCACGCTGGGTAATGCGCAATCACTGCATATACTTTCAAACCATACAAAAACTAATAAGTAACCAGTAGCAAAACATGAAGCCTTCTGTCTAGAACGACGTGTTCAGAAGGCAAATGAATGTTGTTTACGAGAACATTGACGGACGCAACAATGAAGAAGAACGTTCGATCGCTTCACAGATTTAGTCACAAAAAATGGGATGTCACACTAATTTACTTTCTACAAAGTCATAGGATAGCCAATTTTTGAAATAGTTCAAAGTCACTCCGGGAAGAATGCCTATACGCATCTTTGGAGTGTTTTGCCATTGAGCGATAAAATTGGCGTCCGAAAAATGTCAAGATATGTCAGCTTTGCAAAGCAGAGCGGAAAATCCCAAAATCCCGCGAGCGATTGGGCATATTCTAACGCAGGAATTGGCCAATTCCCCGAAGAACGTTTATCTAAAACGAAGTTCCTTGCGCTCATCCGTCGTAGAGAATTTCCCTCGCTCAGTGTATATAGGGGGATCGGAAAGAAGAACGTGATTCCGCACGGTAGATGAGAAAATGTGGGGTTGTAACATTTACTATGGCAAACAATGTGGTGAGAGAATTTTTTAGAAAGAGCTGATACGATATTCTCATTATTTCTATGATTATTGAAATATATAACGCTCTCTATTGTTTGTTGTGGCAGTTTGCTATGTACTCGGGATTTATTCGGGCAAACGGAGAATTGAGTCGACGGTTTGGAGAGCCGCATGAAGTGAACGTCTGATAACTGAAGCATATATGACGTCGTTCATCTGAACTTATTATTAAGCGCCGCGCTCACATGTCGAGGGGCGTTAGACAGTGGGGTGGTTATCCGCGTGATGCGCATCTGACGGCTAAATGTTTGTCGGACCACACTCAAAAAAGTCATCAGGGGATACACAGAGTTCGGAGATAGACAATGTGTTTGTTAACGTAATATAGCTGTCCAAATCTTTATTAAAACGCTGAATGTTGTTACTGGCTTGGGCTTCATCTGGAAATTTATTCCAAATGTAGGAATGCTCTAAAAGGAAGAAGTTTGCACATATATGTTTCTGGAATATCAGCGCTGGCAAGGTGGAACCCTTACTTCTTAGACTATATGCAGGGCAGTGTTGTAGGTGGACGGTCAACGCTGTGGTAGTCACATCCGTGTGTATGAATTTATACAGCAACTTCAGGTTTAACTTTAGCCTACGCAACTGAAGTGGATCAATACCAAGTTTTTCACAGCGCTGTCTGTAGGTGAGCGATGAAGAATATCCTAATAAACGTTTGTAAACGATCGTTGAAGGCTATCAAACACAAGTTTATCAGACTTGCGTAGATGACGGTAAATGATAGTAGAATACCCGAGTTGAAGCCGAGTACACATTTTGTAGAGCGTCAGCTTCGCAGCTGGTAGAGTGAACGGCTTTTCGATACAGCCTATTGTTCTTTTGGTTTTTGCTACCTGGAAGCATACTTGTTCAGAGAAATTGGAGGAGTTCGAGTACCGTATTCCTAAATCTCCGACCGAAGTGGCTGTATCAACATTACGGGGGAATTTACAACTATAGGTGATGATGTTCGATTTGTTCGCTGAGAATGACATTAGCCATGTTCTACACCACAACTGTAATACGCTAGATCCTGTTTAATATTTAGTAGACAAACATTGATGTTACTGCCCTGGTGGAATGTGTAAACGATTTTGATATTGCCAGCAAACAGAAAGAGCTTGCCATGTGTAATAACGTCGCATAAGTCATTTATATACATAAGGAAGAGAAACGGTCGCAGAACGCTTCCTTGGACCACCCTACGTGTCACTGGTTTTGGTGTTAAGTAGCGCTCCCCTATTTTGACTGTCTGAGTGCGACCTTCAAGGTATGACGAGAACCAGCTATACACGGGATCTTGTATGCCAAAACACATCATTTTCGTCAAGCGGCGCTTATGAGGCACACGATCAAAAGCCTTTTGCCTGTCCAAGAGTATGATAATTACCTCACTTCCTGCGTCAACGGACAGCGATGTGCGGTTTAAGAATTCCAGCTGATATGTCATACAAGAGCGTTTGCTAAGGAAGCCGTTTTGTGAAGGGTTTATAAGGTCTTGTGTCATTAAAAACTCGGCCATGTGCACCATTATTATCCTTTCAAACATTCTCGAGCAGATTGACGTGTGGTCGATGGGACGATAGTTATTAACTTCCTGCCTTGGACCACCCTTGTGACGAGGCATAATGAGTGAGGTTTTTCACTAGGGAGGAGTGGCACTGCATAGAAGTGAAAAGTCAAACAAATTAAGTAAGAGGATGGGCATATTCTGACCTGCCGGCTCGACGACCATTGGTGGGATACCATCTGCTCCAGGATGGATTGAGGACATAATGTTAGTTAACTGTGAACGAACACTTTGAACTTCGATTAGAACAGTACTCATAACCCTATCTGTTTTTGACAGGATACTAGCATGTAATGAGGTGCTTTCTATATTAAACGAAGCAGGGCAATGTGAGTTAAAGATTTCGCACATCGCTACAGGGTCATGGACAACCGTCTTGTCTTTGAAAATAATGATTTTTATAGCAGGGTCCCTCATGGAATTTCTCCGTCTCAATAGTTGCACTAGTTTCCTGCATCCATGCTTACTACTGAGGGCGAATTTCTCTTCGTTTATCTGTCGAGGTTGCGTCTGACGTTCTGTGTGTTCAAACATTTTACTCATTTGCATCACCGAGGAAAGTCCAGTGTTCTTCCGTACCTTGAATTGGGCATTTCAAGTCTGTCAGTCTCTTTCGCAGTAAGGATTTTACATACGAGCAGACACGTTTGGTTTAACGGGGGCCAAAACGTCGATACCGAACGCTAGATTTCTGATGAATTCCCCGGCTGGTATGCTGGGGTCTGATACTCGAAAGAAGGTATTCCGGTTTAAAAATCTTATTAGGGAGATAAGGGCATTCTAATCAATGAATTTGATAGGACGGTAGAATACAACTGTCGGTTTAATGGCCATGCTAAAATCGAACGGATATTTGACGACATTATGGTCTCTTCGTGGGAATTGTTCTAGAACGGATATCTCTACAAACGAGATACTTATGGTAAATATAAGATCCAAGATATGCCCGCTTCTGGTGGGCATTAGGACATGTTGTTTCCAACCATTCAGCTGAATGCATGAAAGGAATTCGACCTGTTTTTCTGAAGTAGAGAATAAGGTCCAGAAGATATTAAGCATGTTGAAGTCACCGCGTAGTAGTTTGTGTTGACAAGGCATGTTGAACACATGATTTATTATCTCCAGGAGGTCAGTCAACTCATTATTCGCACATTAGGTGGTCTGTAGATGCATCCTATAAGTAGCTCGCGAGAACCAATAGATACCATTAACCACAACGGGTCTTCGAGTTCATGAATTATAGATGCATCAAGTGTGATGACGGAACATTGCTCTTTCAGGTAAATAATGCATACACCTCTTCGTCCTGTGAGATGACCCCTACGAAACACGTGATATCCTACGATGCTCATCTGACTGTCAGTGGTGTCAAGAGATCACCACGTCTCAATTACGAGAGGGATATGGGGATTAGATAAAAAGAAAGGGTTTGAATATGTGCATCTTACTAACCAACGATCTTGCGTTCATTAGTAATAAACTTACGAAATTCTTTTCGTCAGATATGGCAGATAAACTGCTGTAGACCTTTATGACGAATGGGGCAGTGGGTTGCGATATATCAAATGGAAAGGCTTGATCTAGGGAATGTACCGAATTTCTGCTCATATTCGAGTGGATGTCGTAAACCTTTGGCTCCATAATAGGAGGTGTTAGAAGAGTGCCATTATGTAGGGATGACATAGTGGGACTTGGGGAGGGGGAACAGGTAGCGGTTGATGAAATATCGGGGGTTGCACTGAAAAAGGACTGTTTTGGCGTACATTTGTGTTGTTGGCATAATAGGCTGACGACGTGCTTGCTGGGGTATACATATTGGTAAACTGGTTCCTATCAGCACTCATATTTTGGGTAGGATTATTGGTTACTACGGAGCTATCGGATACAGGATGGTAACCGTGATCCCCAGTATAGTAGTAGGTTGACCTGGAAGCAGTGCGAGACAAATTGTGGGGTTTTACATGCGAAGAGTTGTTTCTCAGAATGTGGTTTTTAAAACCAGATTCATAACGTTTACAAAGTTCCTTTGGTTTACTCTTATATTGCAAATTCTGAATATTGTGCTCTGTTGAAAACCTGACAGGTCTTACTGTTGATTTAGAGCATTGTTCAGATGTTCTGGACTTATCATTGGTATTTCCGACTACTCCACAAAACGGAGAGAAATTCCCCAGATAAGTAGAGGATGGACTTTCTTGCGCAGCTGCGTCATTATTAGGAGCACTTGAGCTGCTTTTTCCAGTGGTCTCAGTAACTGTGGCTGTCTCAGCTCTAGGACTTTTACCAATGAAGGCCGCGGTTGATAGAGGGAGACGTTGAGTACCAGGGGGGTGTTTTTAGCATTAGCCGTGAGTTTCGTTGCGGAAACTTGAACGCGTCTGGCGTTATCAAAACTGGACGTGGTTTGTTCTCCTGGACCGGCGACGCAACGGCGTCTCCAGCTGTAACCTGCGGGTTCAGAGAACCCGTGGAGCGGCCGAGATCCACAGTCAGATCAATGGGATTGTTGTCTGTGTTCTTTTCCTGAGAAATATTGGCATGCAATATTTCCCTTTGGAGTGGTGTTTTATCAGTAACCACTTTTATAGACTTAAAATTTGTGCCACGCCTGATTTGCTATTGTCTCCTGAAAAGTTCGTTCGCTACAAGTTCACTTGTGAACTGTAGCAACATTGAACATTGATTCTGCTGTACTTTCTTTTGGAGTCTTAAACAGTAGCAATCTTGTTTTTCCATTTTGAAGGATTTGAGTAAGATCCTCTTCACCGACAACAGAGTTAATCTATCAGGTGCGTTGAACGCCACCACTTTGCTTGTACACTGTAACCGCTTGTGTAATTCCGTAGCAACACTATCAATAAGTGTTCCGGCGGCTACGGGGTCTTTGTGACTAAGGTTGGTCTGATGGCGGATGTTACTTGAAGCATCTATAACGCACAATAACGGAACTAATTTGCGCAAAATTCCGGCAAGCTCCTGGTTTTTACTGTGTAGTTCCGTTATTCAAGCCTCTAATCCCCTCATTTTTTCCTGATCTACGAATACATTGGTAATGGAAACTGTGAATGGTTTAGTGTTGTTCCTTTCGTGCGATGTGCTATGATTTGCTGTTAAGACTGCCGTTTCAGCAGTGGCCTCGATTTCCGCTATGATAGCATGGGTGGGACAGGTGTTGACTGAACAATCTGACGATCTTGCACCTTTCTTCACAGCCAAAATGCTCATTTTGCGCAAGGATGATCGCCCGACGACTGTAAATTTCTGGAAAATGGTTGACTAAGCAGGCATTCCCATATGATATACAACAATTATCAATGGGTTACGTTAAAAAGTCTCGAAGCAAGTGAATATCGCAAAATACAACAAAGAGTACGTAAATTTTAGTGATCAGATGGTAAAAGTGGGATATGCTCTAACACGCAATAATAATGAATCTTTTCCGATCCACGAGGGTGTACTGGTCAAGAAGAGTCTCTGGCTACCCTAAGTAGATGCAGGAGTATTTCACTGAATGCAGTGGAAAAAAATGAACGAATGCAACAGCACAGTTACAGAGTTTCACCAAGTTATAGGACTAAAGAGCTTGACTCACAGAAAGGGTTCAATAGGACCATAACAATATTCCAAATCACCAGTATCCGGGAAGCGAGGATATTGCGAAATTACCGTTGGCGGCGGAAACGCGGTCGGTGCTGCAACGATGTTCGGAGTACAACGGAGCTAACAATGGATGAGATCCGTGCAGCATCGTCGAGCAACTACGCATCAGGTAGAAGAGCAGAAAGACGTGCGTGCACGAAACATTTTGTTATTGCAAAGTCATTTTTAATCAATTCGAACAACCTCCAGCGATGATGCAAAACGTTGTTGTACAATAGTGATGTATCGTTAGCGAACAAAACCAAGGAAAATCTCTACACATGTATTCAACAGTTCACATCAATATTGCAAGCTGTGCATGTTAATTTTGCAACAAATCACGTCTTCAAAATTTTTGTTTAAAATGTTTTAGGGGGACTTCCAATATTCGTAGGAAGCGTTTCCACCAGTGTATCACAAGACTCCATAATGTTGTAGTGGATCTAAGCAGTATAT
>QNGE01003421.1:68343-84507 GCA_008508345.1 Paragonimus westermani | reverse complement strand
TGTTCGAAGGCGTATCTCTTAGCGAGACGGCCAAAACGCTTCAGGCCACATCGATCGACCGGCCCAGCTCGGATGCTATGGTCATGGGTGGTGGTATGGTCCCACTCAGCCAATCAGATTGCAGGTGTGCGGTCAAACGCCTGTGCGTTTTCTGGTCAGTGTATTTTTCTCGCAACTGCCTTCTGATACCCCCTGTAACGTGATTTGTTCTGACTCCCTGACTGTCATATATGACTTTCTCAAGTGATTCGCCTCGTGTCTGTCGCCCATCTATGGTAATCGGTTGTCCTATAAATCTAGAGCTTCTGTGGCCTAAGTTTTGTCTCGTTCGTCCAATAAACAGTGCAGCCGAGTCTCTCCTGATTTCTCGTTTTCGAGGTCAAGCGACTGAGCGCGTTCCAAATGGGACGGTCCAATAGGTTATCTCCGGTTTCTTCCATCAACCAACTAGAGAAACGACATCATATCGATTAGACTAACAGAATCAAGGAGCAAGTGGGACCGTGCACTTTTGGCTGGCTAACAGCACACAGTGTCCTTGTGTTGAGGACTGGGAGAAAGAAAAATGACTCCCTACCACAAAGATATTCACTTCGTGGTATTATTCACTTGTTTTGTGTGTAGAATTAAGGGTAGGACTCTCACAAATATCTTTTTTTATAGCTGTGAGCACCAAAATCAGTGGTTATTTGGGTTTGTATGTGTCTGCCACGGAAAAAAATGCTGGTTTCTGATCCTTCTCAAAACACTTCGGGTTACCAACGATATCACAAACTGAGTAATAAGTACTGAATAGTTCACAATGCTAAATATCTTAAGTAGCTAACAGTGAGTCCAAAATATAATTAGGTTATATAACCTGTACGATCGCAGCCCAAACACTAATCAACAAATTCGTAATTGTCAGCCATGTTACATAGAAGACTTTTAATGCTGTAAATTGCCTAGGGCTAGACCGTGAGCAAACGGACACTATCCAGGGTTATGGTTTAGTAGTGTAAAGTAAATAGTGTTGCTGATCTCGAGTTACAAACCAATTTCTATACATGAACAAGGACACAGCAAACAAGCCGGTGAAATTGCAATGAATTCAGATTTGCGAACAAAGTAACAACATACGCGGTTCAACAAAAAATAGCACGAGCTTCAATCACTGCAATCGCTACACACTTTAAGGGTTAACAGATCATCCGCGTTATTTTTTCACAGCGTTGCTCCTTTTCATACACTGGGAAGCTTTTGTTTGATCCTGCCCAAATACTGACACTTCCTCAATAACTAAACTCAACAACGAACCAGATGTGTGGGCTTTTTACCGCCATATTCCATCTCCTTGTTGACAAGTGAACGATCCACAAATTCACCAACATGCTTGTGATGCGCTGTTTACGAGTGCTGCGCTCATTCGGTGCTATATTATCTCTTCGTTTTCAACAGAAAAATATATAGTCTTTTCATCAGCAAGCTGTTCAACGTGAATCAACCCTATAACATACCGTATCTACTGCATATGCTGCTCCTACGCACTGTCTGGAGGACCAACACAGGGTGTCGGTCGGATGTGCTGCCAATAGAATGATAATTTCAACTACTCAACTATCGCTAGGTTCTTTTGCTCGCCGTGACGAGGTTGAGTCCGTTGTCATAAGAAACTCTGATCGGTCAACCTCTACTCCAGATAAAAAGCATCAAAACCGTAAGGAACGAACCTGTGTTTACAGAATATGCGATCTTTATATACACAGAGCTTGATCAAAACCGAGTTAAAATACAGCTGCATCTCTTCTCCCTGATCCCACCCTTGATCACAGTGATCGAAACAGAGTAGTCCACAACAAAGTTAACAGATGACCCCTAACCGTTTCCGTTAATATGATCAGCGGGTGAGCCACCATTTGTTTGTTCGCGTTGGCGTTCAGGTGACGGCGGTTGAGGCACGTTCTAACGGTGGATTTACCTTGAACAATCCAAATTCGTCACCCGATTGACGAAAGAACTTGAGATACCCTATAATGTTCCTCGAACACACGATGTTGGCTGACAGCCAAGCCTGAGTATGATGGTGCTTGTAAAATACTGCTTAACACTTCAATTGAAATCCCAATTTGGTCAGCGTCTACCACACTGTCTCATCTAACAGGACAAATGTAATTTACTACGCAGAGTCATGTGTGATGACGATGTTTTTCCAACCCATTACAAACACGTCAGCAGGAAGAACTCATTTGAGAAGCTGTTCTTAGAAACCAGATGGATAACACCACATGCCGAGCTTAATTTCGGGTAGCCCGTATCAACCGTGACGTTGCCCTGTTGATGTCCTGTAAAAAGCCAATGTGACTTAAATCAGGTGCGGTATTTATGAGGTTGAACCGGCCCCCAGAACACGGAAACCTTCCACGTTATTGCCACACCCACCGACGGCGAGAGCCGTTTAATTTCGACCCTAGTGGACTGATCAACATTAGGAAGCATTTTGGACCAAACCATAGCTAATTGAGTGAAAAATACAGACTGTGGCAGCCAGGCTTCTATAACTTTGTGGTCACAGACCAAACAGGAGGCCTCAGCTACTAAGTTGTCTCTTGATCTCGAATGTTGGCACTGCTCAGGTGTACAGCACTTCCCCGATTTTCAACCGATGTACTGAACCTGTTGGAGTCATTAGCAACACGATTGGGACCTATTATGAAAGATACACGCGCATGAACTCTTACTCTAGATTAGTAAGCACGAACCGCTGAGATCGCGATTAATTTTAGCCGAGGAGCAAAACGAGACAGTGGGGTTAAGCTTGACTCAACGAACAAACCCCCCTCCTTTTTCTTCAGAAGCAACCACGAAACACGGCACCCCACCCAAATTATGGTGGATCACGAAAATGTGCGACTTCGCATTTTCGACAGTCGACCTAGTGTGGTATTTGTTTTGCGTCATGTAAACATGGCGTGTGTATGGGCTTTGGGTACCACCAGGACAATTAGACCAGGACAGCAGAGTGATTAAGATGCGCCACCAATGCTTTTGGCTTAAAAGCCCCTACCGGAAGGCAGCGTGTGACGCACAAACGCAAAAACATCGACCAACAACGACCCAATTGCGCCAGCTACCCACCAGCTCGATAGCCACATGCACAGAAGGCCAACACGTCAACAAAATGCTGTTGCACAGACAATTCAGACACAAATTGTCAGAACGGGCAGGAGCAAACACCAAACAGATTCAAAACACAACACACGGGTACCATCCACAACCAGCGTAACAGTCTTCGGTCTGACTGCCTACTTTGACCAGCCTGAAGTATCTGAAACTTTTAAGACCGTGGCTCTGATCAGCATAGTCCTCCGGGTAGAACCATTACACAATCCTGACTACCACGGTGAGGTAACTGAGAACGTCAGGAAATTTCCTCTTAATAATGTATTAAGAAACGGGAAAAATGGTAATTCCACGGTCAGACACTAACTCTTTAGATGAACACGGTGAAATACAAGTCATCTAACGGCGGGGCAACGGAGCGTAAATGAGACCAGGGTATATGTAAACAAGAGTCCAGCAATGGGAAGTAAGGAAAGGTGAACTGTGCCGAGACAAGCTCCGACAAGAAAGGACAGTGAAGCTTGGTAACAGAAATTAACATTTGTCGGAGGAACGATTTGTCACGCGCGTAGTTCAGGTGGCCGCGTCGGACTTTGCGAAGAGGTTTCGCAACAGTTACCAAGAGAATTTCGAGTGTGAGACCAACGACCAACAAGAAGAAGCAAATAAACGCATGCAGCATGGCCGCTAGCCTTCTAACAAGCATATAACCATCGTCACACATACAACGGACAGCTAAATTAACTGCTTCTTCAGTCAGGTAAAAGGCGCGTTAGCCACTGCTGCATCACTTCGATAACAATATCATCGATGCGCCCAAAACGGTTGTTGGCACTGCACTCCAGCAGTTTGTCGAAGGGCTCTGTGGTCTACTTTCATTTTCCCCAACTCCCGTTGCCCGCCGAAAACAATTACAGCGTGTCCTATAATAAGTCACCAGCTGTCCATTCAACCGTTCTTCACTCTGCACACGTTCGCAATGATCGCGAATCTTCGTATTTAATTTATCACAGACTGTCGGTGTATGATTTCTCCAATCTTTTCAATCATCACACGCCCCAAGGAGAGTGCCATCTTGGTTTTATCCCTCGGTTTTCGCTGGACGTACGACATATTTGACCTTGACAACGATGTGCCTGTTGCCCCGCCACGCGTATCAGCATTGTTGGCCAGGACGTCATTATTTTTTCTAAGCACAACGTACGAAAAGTGGTTTCTGTGGGTGTTGTCAGTAGTCACCGTTGAGCGTCGAGGATCCATCCATACTGACCGCTGGACACCCCCATCCATTCGTGTTGTCAGCCTTTCGACGCCGCTTGTTGGACACGTCACACGCCATCGCCCAAACCGGTTACCGAACCAAAAGTAAGCGCATTCTCATAGGTGAATCTACCCCGTTATTTATAAAGACCATTGTGTTTTGGGCACGACCTTGCTTAGCTTCTCAGTGAGCTGAGGCCCACCCTCATGTGCCACGTTCGACTAACCTATATTCCTCGGCTGCCGACTGACTCGCATATACCCATGCTGATATCGCCGGTCATCTGCTACCTTTCAACAGCACCATCTATATTTTGACGATAGCGGATTGCTCCGCGAGATGAGCGGAGGCGGTTGCTATATCTTACGTCTATTCGGAAGCCGTAAGTTGCGCACCGGTTGAACGTTGGGTGACGGCTCACTTTTGCACAGCCAGGTTGGTAACCAATCGCTGCCCCCCACTTCTGAAAGGGTTGCCTCGCAGAAAAGCTACATGCACTTGGGTACCATAGCAAGCCAAACACAGACTACAAACGGACTGGCCAAATGCTCCCACCAACAACTTAAAGCAGTCCTCACCGTCGTCAGTGCAACTCATTGGACGGAAGCCCTGGCACTATATTAGCTCGGCATCGGCTCAAGACCCCGTACCGAAAACCGTGTCCTTCTGACGGCTAACTCTCAGACAACTCAAGAAATATTCGGCACGATATTTCCTAAACTTACCCCAACGAGGGAAGCCTCATTGAGCTGGCAAATACACCAGAATGTGAGTGCACGAGTTCATGTTAGGTGGAACAGGTAGTTGACCATTTTGCGGGAAACAGTTTTGTCAACCGAGTTTGTCCGAAATGGAAGGCCTTTTCGACAGAAGTCCACGGAGTTACTAATCTTGAAACGTATATCGCGGAACTAGTCCCGTGCTGCTTGGTACGTTCACCCAGTTTCGCCAGGTATATGGCAAAGCAATTCAGAAACGTAACGAGAGCACGGTGAGTCTTGAAGCAGACTCCATTCAATGAGTTTCTAGTGCATACGTGCACTAAATTAACGTTTCCTCAGGTATACGCAGAAATACCAGACGCGAAATAAAAATACAGGTAATTGCGGAGACCGAAAATATATTATGCGACAATTACAAATGGTCTCGATCAGCGCTAGACATCACCGGTACGCGAAATAGCTAGGGAGGCTGAGAATCCGACCGTCAAGCATGCGAACAAGTCGGAAAAAAATGTATGGCGCGCTTGGCGCGCATACGCTGACAAGCATGCGAACGAACAAACGCGATCTCATGCATCAGGCAGACGGCAGGCAAAGATCCTGAAGGTCTTATATACGCATCGTACAGCAGGCAGACCGGGGGGTATCTGCAGGTCACTACACAGCCCCCCTCCAGAAGGGTACTGCGACCGCAACCCTCTGATCTACGTGTGGACCAACTGTGGTCAGCCACCTTTGGCCTGATCTAGTTCATGCTGCAACAGTTTGCGGTTGGTACTGCAATTGCTTGGCGTCGCAGGTGGAGGAGTACTAGTGCCAACAGTTCCTAGCGAGCTCCTACTCGAGTGTCCTCTTCTACGGTGTCGAAACGAATGGGGGAGTTGAGAGTTTGCATGTCGTGGTCCTGGGGGTAAACGTAATGGTCGCATAACAGTATTCGCGTTACAACCTCCGACCGATCCAGAACGTGAACGCGTGCACGGAAATGAAAAGCGATATAGGTAAGGTTGGGCACTTACACAAATGGTAAACTTACCTGGCGAAGATAAATAAGCGGACATGCATCGAAACGTATTTTTGGTTTTCAAAAAACGTTTTGCGATTTTTTTTGTTTTCGAACACTTGCGATTTTTTGTTTTTTCGTAGTGCTGAAATAAAACGGGACCTAACGAATGCTAGGCCAATGCACCCTACGATCCGAGCGTGTTACGATAGGTGCTGGCGTTGTCGGCGTTATTGTGTCAGGAGATGAGGCGCTCGGACAAGGCTGTTGCATGCCTGGCCGCAGGATGCAGAGGAGCATTAGAGGCTTCCTCAGTTCTTTCAAGGTAGGCAGGCTTCAAGCGGTTGGTGCCAACGGCGTGCCGAATACCCTGGCGCTCGATTACGTAGAAGCGGTCCCTCCGTTGAATTACCTTGAATGGACCTTCGTAAGGTTGCTCGAGAGGGCGTCGTGAACCATCCACGCAAACAAACACTTATATGCAGTCATGGAGGTCTTTGGGAACAAACACCTTGCGGTTTTGTTCTCGAGTGTCCGTGACGCGGAGGCGGCGCATATGCGAAGTAAGTTGCTTGGCGTAGGAAGCATCGTATCAGAGTGCGTCCGTGGCGACGTAGCGGTTGACCATAAAGGAGTTCGGCGCTGGAAACGTGAAGGTCAGGTTTGAGGGCCGCGCGGATGCCGAGTAAAACCATCTGCAGGGCTTCCGTCCAACGGATTGCATCGACGGCTGCAAGGGCTGCTTTCAGTTGTTGATGAAAGTGTTCGGTCATGCCGTTCGCAGCCAGATGGTATGCCGTAGTCTGTGTGCGATGAAATCCAAGTGCGTTCAATGTCTCTGCAAAAGAACCGCTTTTAAACTGGGGGCCGCGATTGGCTGTAACCGTGGCCGGGCAACCGTGAGATGCCATCCAGCGCTCAAAAATGCGCGTGTTACGGTCTTCAAGTGGACATCGGGTATAGAGACGACCTCCGGCCATCGCGTGAAGCGGTCTACCATCGTCAAGATATAGGTCATGCCATTCGAAGGTGGAAAAGGACCTACACTATGGATGTGAAGGTGCGCGATCCGAGAGGTAATCGAAGAGTATCGGCCAATCGGGGCTGACATGTGGCGGTGTACATTAGCTTGCTGACAAGCTTGGCAAGATCGCGCCCACGTGCGAAGATCCTTTTGCATAACGGGCCAGACGTACCTATCGGAAACAAGTTTGACTGTGGCCCGGATGCTAGGGTGGGCAATGTTGTGCAGCGTGTCAAACGCACGACGTCGCAAGGCTGGAAGTACGATTGGACGAGGGTGTCCAGCGGAGGTATCGCACAAAACCGGTCCCGGTGCTGTTGGTAGTGGAAGATCCGTGGGGCGCAATGACGAATGCTGGTAGGCAACGTGGAGGTCGTCTTCCGCACGTTGTGCGTCAGCCATAGCTGACAAGTCGATAATGTCGTGGCCAACAAATGCTGATACGCGTGACAGAGCGTCAGCCACGACGTTGCCACTGCCAGAGACGTGTCGTAAGTCTGTAGAGAACTGCGAGATGAAATCGAAGTGGCTCACTTCGCGAGTTGAATGGCGTTCGGAACGATTGCGGAAGGCGTATACCAACGGTTTGTGATCAGTGAAGATCCCAACTTGGCGGCCTTCTATGGCGTATCGGAAGCGACGAAGGGCCGAGTAGATTCCTGGTAACTCACGACCGAACGTACTGTACCTCGTTTCGGTGGGTAACAGGCCTCTGGAGAAAAATGAAAGAGGTCTCCAGGTGCCATCAACGAACTGTTGGAGTACGGCACCAACAGCTGTTTCGGAAGCGTCTACAGCTATGCTCGTGGAGGCGCTAACGTCGAAGTGGTGAAGCATCATAACGCTGGCTAACGCGTCTTTGGTGCGATCGAACGTTTCGACGGCTGCTTCTGACGACTGTACGTTGCCGTTGGAGCGGCCACGAAGTAAGTCAGTCAGAGGCCGCATGAGTTGTGCGCAACGCGGAATAAAACGGAGGTAATAGTTGACCATGCCGTTAAAACGACGGACAGCGGTGAGCGTTTCAGGGCGCAGAAAGTCGCGAGTCGCTTGTACCCTGTCGGTCATCGGCCGGGTGTTTTGCTGATCTACATGATGCCCTAAGAACTTGACTGCTGGTTGACCAAAAACGCATTTATCTGCATTCACAATGACGTTATACGCTGCAAGTCATTCGAAGAGCAATCGCAGATGATTCTGATGCTCTTCTTTGGAGGCGCTCGTCACCACATGATCGTCCATGTATGAATGGACAAAGTTGAAACTTCTTGCGACGTCGTTAATAAATCGTTGAAACGTTTGAGCAGCGTTCCGGAGACCAAACGGCATGCGCAGAAATTCGAACAAGCCGAATGGCGTCAATACCTCGGTTTTGGCGACGTCGTCTGCGGCAACTGGGATCTGGTGGTGGGCACGAACCAGATCAAGCTTCGAGAACACACACCGGTGCCTTTCAGGCTAACCGTGATGTACTGAATATGTGGAATGGGGCACCTGTCCGGTACCGTGGCGCTGTTAAGCGCGCAATAATCTCCACATGGGTGCCGGTCTCCTGACTTTCTCGGCACCATAAGAAGAGGCGAAGCCCAGGGGCTATCCGACGGACGAATGATGCTAAGCTCGAGCATGTGTTCGGACTCGGCGCGCGCCATCTTCAGCTTATCCGGTGGTAAACGACGGAATTTGGTGAACACCGGTGGGCCTGTGACGACGATGTGATGCTGCGTTGCATCAATCACCGGCGGCAGCGACGTCGGTTGGAAATTGTTCGACAAGAGAAGAGTAAGTGCTCGTGATAACCGGGCGATACAAGGGACTGATTGGAACCGCGTTGGTCAAAGTCCCGGTAACAGACAAGTTCGTTTCACGGTCGACTAGCCGACGGTGTTGTGTCGGCTAGCAGGTCGAAGTGCTCGAGAAAACCGATGCCAATGATTGGCATTTGGAAGTTTGCCACGGTGAAAAGCCATCGAGAAGTGCGGCGAAGGCCTAAGTTCAATGTGTGAGAACGCTGGCCATAAACGGTAACAGGCGTACTGTTTGCTGCACGTAAGGTTGACCGCGCCTGCGTAAGTCGTTCGCGAGAATCCTGTGGGAGAACGCTGATCTCGGCACCAGTGTCGATGAGGTAGCGAACTCTCGAATCGCGGTCTTGAATGAAAAACAGGCGACTTCGGGGGCCAAAGGCGTCGGTCGCCGGAACGTGCTGGCCGCAGCAGAATCGATCACGGTTACCAAGCCGCTGGTGATACCAGCAGTGGTCGGAGTTGGCACTTCCTGTGNTCGGAGTTGGCACGTCCTGTGAGCACTCGTCGCCTCCTAGAAGTAGACCGGGCGGCTCCTTTGTTAGGCTTACGTGAGAGTGAGTGTGGGCGCAAGCTTCGAGTGATGAGCACCTGGATCTGGCGTGTGAGTTCGTTCACACGGACGGTCAGGAGTGCCAGTGGTTCCCACGCTGGTGCGGATACTTGGGGAGACCTGTTTTCAGTACGTCTCCCTGATACGATCGGCTATATCAGCCCATTGCGACAGGGCCGCTTGAGGGTTGGCGCTATGGATATTTTGCATATCCCTAGGGAGTCGCTGGATCCAGAACTCCTTCAACAATGGCTCCTCGAGCTGAGTCGAGCCTGCGATGCGTTACCTATGGCGTACAAGCTGTGAAGGCTTTTGGCCGCCAAACTCGGTAAGACTCAGCAGCTGGGCAATGCGTTGACAATCCGAAAGACCAATGCGCTTGGTAATGGCTTCCTTGAGCTGCTCATATGGTTTAATGGAGTCTGGAAGCTCCAAGATGTCGTCCACCTCTTCTATGACGTGAGGCGGAAGAGCAGCAACCACATGGTGGAACTTCGTTAGTTCCGTGGTGATGTTTCTCAACGCAAAGTGGCTTCTAGCTGTGCAAACCAGCTCCGAGGACTGTTCTCCCTAAAAGGTGCGATTGGGACTGAAAGAGTACTGAAGAAAACGTCTGGCGAACTAAAAATGCGTCCTTGCATAATTTCGACAGCAGCAGAGATTAAATTAAATAGATAGCGTAAACATAAGTTAGAAAAACAAAATATAAGTACGAAAAAAAAGATGTACGGGCTCACTAGTTTTAGTGCACAAGTGCACTAAATTAACGTTTCCTCAGGTATACGCAGAAATACCAGACGCGAAATAAAAATACAGGTAATTGCGGAGACCGAAAATATATTATGCGACAATTACAAATGGTCTCGATCAGCGCTAGACATCACCGGTACGCGAAATAGCTAGGGAGGCTGAGAATCCGACCGTCAAGCATGCGAACAAGTCGGAAAAAATGTATGGCGCGCTTGGCGCGCATACGCTGACAAGCATGCGAACGAACAAACGCGATCTCATGCATCAGGCAGACGGCAGGCAAAGATCCTGAAGGTCTTATATACAGTGTGAGCTGAGATTATAGGAAAGATTTTACACATCGTACAGCAGACAGACCGGGGGTATCTCCAGGTCACTACAAGTTACATACCTTAAGACACCCAGCCGTCAATGTTAACAAGTAGATGCGTAAGGAAGTGAAAATTATAGAACCCCTTGCACAGCTGCAGGCTCAGCAGTCGGTAGGCATGATGTGCGTGTTTGTCGTTACCGGTATGTATGTGCTTGTCGTCGATTTTTGTCCTTGTGGAAACGGCTTTTAACTATAATTCATCAAGTCCGGTTACTTTGCGATGACTACCTGTTGACGTTATGCTCGCTGACAGTAGTTTATTATTATTATTATTATTATTATTATTATTATTATTATTATTATTATTATTATTATTATTATTATTATTTACCTCCGTCCACCTGCTCCATTTAGTGTTATTGTTGCCCTCTTCTTTCAACCGCATCGGCAGTAAATGTGGATTTGTGTTCATATTACCCTACCATGCAGTAACATAGTGCTTCCGACTTAAGGTACTCGAACGGTGGCTGCCGTAATCAACACACCATGTAATGCATTCATCCTTACAGCCGTTCAAGTGATTAAGATGAAACAGTGGCTAAACAAAGTCCACCTAGACGATGAAGTTTTCGGAAAATCGGAAGCCACGGAAAAACATGGACCCACATTGGAACAAACTGAGGCACTACATCCGCACGAGTATTAAACTTTCTGCCCTGCAAGAAGTCAGTGAACCATTGAAACAGTCGTGTACACATCCCGCGAAATCCTCCCGAAATCGGAAAGCGTATATATTCTACTCACATAGAACTACAAGACCGTATGCAAGAGCTCCAAGACCTCAAGTGTATGACAGACTGTTAAGCTAGAAGTCAGGGGAATGTTGATCCGATGTGAACTACTCGTAGCGCAGTCAAAGACTGTGGAAAGTGCATAACGCAATTTTACTGACACAATTAATGCGTCCTGCTTTAAAGATATACACCAATAAGGGAATGACTGAGTACAATTTATCATGGTTTGCATTAGTGGGTACAGGCGATAACTCATGCCTCTACATTCACGCGCTGAACTCGGACGGCATGTCAACTGGCGCGTTGCTTGGTGCCCGACTGGCGGCATGTGTCCTCAGCAAGAGAGTGTTATTGACCACTGTTTCGGTTAGTTTAATTAAGTTTTTAATTTTCGCTCGGTATTTTTCAGAGAGAAAGATGCGGTTTGCATTCCCCAATCACCTTATCTTCTAGCTACCATCACTTTCAAAATATACGAGCTTTCCACTTGAGCAAAAGTACGTAATGTTTTGCTCTCATTCATAGGCACAAAAGCTTTATTTGAGGTAATCCCTTTCAAATTATCTGATATCGGAGAGGGCATCCGGGAGGTGGTCGTCAAAGAATGGTAGGTCGCACTGGTTTTGTGCCTCGCCAATTAGTGTACCTGTGCCAGTGTTTCAAGTTCATATGAGCGGTAGAACGGTTTTTGACTGGATACCTTTCTGCGTCCTAATTCTTGCTGATTTTTGTCAGATTGTTTTTATAATGTGTTTCTTCACTAATTGAGGGCCAGGATATGGCTATAGTCACATGTTCGGGACAGAAAGCATAGCACATAGGGTCAGTTGCACGACTACGGACAAAATAATTGTGCATGGAGTGCAGCAGTATGGTGCTCCAATTTCATTTCTCGATCCATGCACTGCACTTTACTGTACTCTGACATGGTTCAGTCCTGTTTTGTTTATTCATAGCGTGCGAAGTTCTTTTTCGCTATTTTTGTTCACATTTCGCGTTATTACGGGATCTCTTAGAGTTGGTTGTAAAGGAGGCGATGATTAAAGCAGTAGTTTATCTGTAACATCCCGAGCAGTTCATATTCCCGCCTAGTAGACGCTACGAATCCCCAGCAAACCCCATTGTGGGGGCAGTGTAACTTAGGCCTACGCCAAGTCGCAGTGTTCACTGAGGGACACGAGTGTTGAACGTGTCCATCCGTTGATGTGTGTTGCGAAGAGGGACAAAACCAATGGTCGTTCTGTTGGTTAACTTTTCTGAGGCAAATCATTGGAATGCGACCCGTCTAAGGTCGTAAAATCACTTCGCGAAATGCTCACGCGAAGAAAGTATATCTCAACACAATACTCGTTAACAACTTTCAGTCGATTCTCGTGGTCCACACAGTTCTCAGGATCCAGTTATCTTGCAACTGTTGTCATACCCCTAATTATGTTGCACTGCACGATCGTGTGCTGTTGTCCAGTGTCAAACAAAGCTGGTGGTTTCGTACCGAAGTTAGCTTCAACATCGCTGAGACTTCTCAGAGTTGACCCTCTGTGGCGTCTTGACCGTAATGCTTAAGTCTAGTGCGTGTGACTGATTTGGCTTCACTTGAGATTGTTTTGTTCTACATAAAACCACGGCTAGAGCCCGCTAATCAAGTCGCGTACACAATTTTGAGAAAAGAAGTTCTTACAACTGAACCTATCCAGCGGATAGCTGATTAGACGGCCAGTCTTGCGGTGTGTCTCCTACGGTCCCCCCTTGAAATTCCTGATCTCTGTTCACACAAATTGCAGACTCCGCGGCGACTTGACCTTGTTAGGTCTGTGGGTTTACTGTGTTCATGCTGCGTTATGAAATCCCAAACATCGGTGTGCATCTTGTTTTCTCTCACTGTCTTCTAGGTAAACAGAAACCAACTCTATACTGAAGTAATCTGGCTGATAGGGTTTAGATGATTTGCACTTTCAACTCTGAGCATGTGTGCGAACCCCGCACATCGCGACTTTATACTCCAACTTGCAACTCAGCTGTTGGCATGATCCAATAATCCACTAACATATGCATGGGTGCGGCCTAGGAGATCGTGTTACCCCTAGCGGATCAGCTTTCATCCTATGTCGTGCGAATATCAGCTTTCCTGACAGACGTTCACAGAACAACTTGTGCAGCGCGGCTTCTGAGAACCACAGCATCATATTGTGAGCAATAAAATTTGTAAGGGTCAACAAGAATGGTCTAGCGTGCCGATCACCTGGGGTAGGCAAATGTCAGTTTGAAAACATTCCAAATGATAGTCGGAGGATGCATATCGAAGTGAGCCACCACATGGCATGCGGAAAGTCTGTCTTACAAGAAACCGATGCCCTAATATTCACTTTTCATCGTTGCCTCGCAGACCGTTTTGATCCAAAGCAGAGATGTTCGCTGTAAGACCTTCAAAGGAAGAGAAATGAAAATAAGGCCTGATCAACGACACGAGGTGAGAGGCAATGCTTCTAAGGTCTACTCTCACTTTCGTCACCAATAGTTGCGCACGCTCCGATGCATCTGCACTCTTTTTAAGGTCAAAACTTACTAGTAGGTCAGTACATTGGAGCAGCGACTGGACGTAATCCCGTAAAGGTTTTAGACGTCGTCCCATCAACCAGGTAATCCGTTTCAGTGTGCTCAACGTATATTGAGTACTTTCTTAAACGATAAAAGGAAGACAGATTGGACGACAACCACTGTCAGGCCCTTCTTGACATTGATCTAGGCAAAGACCACAACATTTTGGCACTGTGTTGTGAACATGTTCTCAAAACCTTCGCCAACAGACACGCGTATACGTTTGCCTTAATTGATGGGATCACACTGATCCTGTGACCATTGGTTATTCGCAACGTGATGAGCTTGAAGAGTGCGAGGATCTTGAGAGACCCAAAATTTGAAACTACCCGTGTATAACAAGGAGTTACCGGATATTACTTTTGGAAGGTCGTTCATATAAGTCGAAAAGATAGGAGGGTCCGAGAGAGAGGGAGGTCGGAGCCAGCTTACGCTCTGAAAGTCTTGTTTAGAAACAAAGCTATGCAGTAATGGATGCTGCGCAGAACGCCCGTATACTTTTGCTTTGTGAGGGCAGGCTCTCTTATTCCGTGTAGAACGTCTTAACAAAACCAAAGGTGGAGTCTGAAGTCAAAGCATGGATTATTGCTTCTGTGACAAAGCAATAAGTAGAACGCTACGCATCACCGGTTGGATAACCAACCGGTGATGCATAGCTTTAGGTTATGGATTGCTGGCATCTTGCAAAAAGCACACTTCACGCAAATCAGCCATCAACTAGTAGACCAATGGCGATCACTAAATTTGTATGCAAGTTAGTTTGTCGTACAGAAAGAGCAATCATGGACCACTTATCGAGTGTGTGTGTGTGATTACACAGGACGCATCCGTCAGTAGTTCTGATTGAATCTTGTAAGATACCACTGATTTGAACGGGTTGGATATGGAGAAAAAATCACATACGCCGCTGATTATTGATTCTGAAAAAAGACTACTGAAAAATGTTTGGCAGCAACTGGAGCGTAATTGGTGAGTGCTGTAAGGAGCGGCGTAATAGACTTCACCTAGCTCATATACTTTAACGACTGCTATTTTGTTCGATGAGGCGGTTTGGCGTCGAAGACGCATCCAAAGAAAGAATTTTACCTTCAGGTTTTAGACTGTGCTTGAAGACGATCATGACGGATTTCCAACCCACACCGACTGCGTACTTCAATGTCTACCGCTTCGCCAGATTGCCGTTGCTTCGCGAGCAGTGGTACACAATGGTCGAGAAGAAGGTGGATACCACGCGGAAAAGGAAAGCGTAAACTACACCTGGTAAACTTGAGGAATGCTCACAAGTATCTCATCTTAATCATGTTTCTATTGTTGATGAGTGTATCTGTACTCTGGTCCGCAGTTGGATGTTCACTTATCCTTTCCTCTACCGCGCGTGATTGTGTTGATCCACAGCCATGGACGCTTCAGCATGAGATGTGCCTATGAGAGGGGCACATGAAAAATCTTGTACCCCTGATTGAGGGTAGTTACAAGGGGAAGAATTGCATTGTAAACTTGTGCAATCGTACCGTTTGCGCCATCTTATCATGGTTATGTAAGTACTTCACAAATCCCATAGTTCGTTGGAAGTGCACAGAAATTAAGTCGTTGCGAAGTCCTCGATATTTTGGTTAGTAATAATTGAGAGTTTCGAGTGGTGACACACAAGACATTTCCCGTGTTCGTGTCCTGCTTAGCGGCTGCCCGTTGAATATGCTCAAATATGACTTTCCAAAACCGGTATATGCAATCTGATTGACATATTCGATCAGCAGATTTATTTACATTGTCCATTATGCACTGTCCTCAGTTTCATGTTAGCTGTTGTCTGGCTTGGACCAGATCATTAATAGCACTTGACCCTTCAAGCATGCTTCTTTCTTAATCGCAGCTCCATTACTCGTCCCACAACAATGGCGTTGTCCTACCTGCTAATGAAACACTCAAGTTATCTAACTGAGCGTGTGCGGAGGTTGCTGAAGTATTCTACATCATTATTGCATGGATTGAAAGCTGGTGGAAAAGTAATGGACAGAAATGAAATGGGGCGCATGTGGGAATGTGCATCCTTTGTTTGTAAGGAATGGTAACCATATAGCTGGACTTCGGTCTCGGACATTCAGCAATCGTATTTGCGTAATAGTCCTGAGGGCTGCATTCGATTCAGTTGCTCGTAACGTTCTCTGGAGCTGTCTCCTTCGCAAGGGAGTACCAGAGAAATACGTGAATCTATTGAGATCGCTGTACGCTCACTCTGCAAGCA